>JASGXE010009626.1:0-15673 GCA_030068105.1 Sinentomon sp. SZTP_YWyxl
ACCGCAAAGTATGTACACCCTAGTCGTCAATGATATCCTCCAATAAAAGTGAATTGACTTCATTGCATTTCTGAAAAGTGGGGCAGCCGTCTTGCCAGCTCGGTTTTTCGTTGCTGGTCATTTTGGTTGACTATTTTATTGCGGCCTACCATTTTTTGTTATCATGTTTTGATCGGCGCGGGTGATATGGGCCTGCGGCCAACGACATAAAGCGATAGCTTGTTCCTTCCCGATCTCGTCGCCCAACTGGGTCATCAAAGAGTGTCTTACTATGCTATTTCAGGAAACGTGGGTCCGTCTTTACAAAATTATTTATGTTTTTCTTTCAGGATTTCCGTTCCCAGCCCAGCGGCATTAAAATATTGGATCCCATTCCTAGTTGTCCCGCAATAGCCATTGGGATAGACCCTGTGCCCACAAACCTCGGGGCCTTGCCATATTGTTCACTTTGTCCAGTGTCCTTGTATTTGGGCGACAGAAACCAGTCTGTTTGACCAAGTCACGGAAATATGTCGATCGGTTTTTTCGCAGGTGTAATTGATGACACTCATTGAGATCAAATCGCATAAGGTCCCATAAGGTGCCATATGGTCTGTTGGGGTCTCAGATCGGCTGTGTCGTTTTTGACAAGGTCCTCACGGTCCCATAAGGTCCTAATGTCCCACAGGGTCCAATGTTACATAACATCCTCTTGGGTGCAGCGAGCAATGAGATGAGGACCGACTGCGGGTCATTCCGCAACCGTGGCACTGTATGAGACGGTGGCCGCTCCAATCACGGACTTTCCGACCACCATGCTGTTCTGTAAAGTTGAAATCAATCGATCGCCTTGACGTCGCGGCATTGTCCGCTTCTCGATTGACACAAATTTGCAGATTAGAATTTTACGGAGTTTGTTGTCAAGGTGGCAAATTGCAAATGCGGAAACGTGCTTCGAGCTGGTATTTACCAAAACCCATACACACAAACAAAAAACTGCCAAACGGAATCTCGCAGGATATCATTTCCGCCAGGGCTTTACCCGAAATTGTGGCTGAGACTTGAACGTCTCATTTACCCCTGTCATTTGAAACGACGCAACACACATCATCGAACATTCCGATTCTCGCACACCCGTCATTTTCGCATTCCCTTTTGGCCCGGCCGTTTCTGGATGCAACACTCCTCAACGCAAATTTCGGAGATGAAAATGCAACACTCCTCAACGCAAATTTCGGAGATGAAACACTCGTAAATTGGACCAAGGCATCACTCCAACGAGAGGCACGCCGCTAAATGCATCTGGGAGGAAACTTCCGCCGGAAGTGCGGTCATTCGCTCTCTGGAGTGCGGGGCCTCAGTTCGGCCGCTGTCCGCTTCAGGTGCTGGCGCTATTACGGAACGCCGCACATTCAAATAACATGTATTGCAAGTGGCGAGATAAGGAGAGTCCAAGTGTTCACCGCTTGCCATGCAAACCGACTCCATCTGGCCTGCCTCTCGTTAAAGTGATGCCTTGATTGGACAGATCAATTAACAATTCGACGAACTTCTGGATTTGCATTCAGACGAAAAGTGAATTGCGGTGCATTCAGACGAAAAATGTGTCGCGGTGCATCCAGGGTGAGTACGCTTCCCGAGCAGCATGGCTCGCATGCTGAGCAGCGGGGCTCGAGTTCTGCATTTTCCAAGGCCGAGGAAGACACCTGGCGTTTTCCTTTTGTACTTTCTCGATCATGTGCCTTGTTGGGATAAGCATGCCATGCGCATGATTTGAAGATTTTGATTTCTTCTTGCGCATGGTCACATGACACACATCCATTAAGACATCACTTTCAAATGGATGCCACAGGCCAAGACTACCCAGGCGTGCGACCTCATAAATCACATTTCTGGGTGGAAAAATTTCATTTGAATTGAGATCATCGGGTTCGTCAGACGACGAAAGCATGCACTGGTTTGCTCATATTAATCAAGCAGGTACGAGGCCCCTCAAGCGTCAGAAAAGTCAAATCGAATCGCACCCACTCTTCGTAAGTCACCATCGCACCGACTGGCCCCCTATTTTCGTTTGCTCATAGGTATAACATTCTCCTAACACCCAAGCTGCAGTTAATGCGCCCCCATTGTTTCAGCACGGTGGAATTTCAGTTGTTCGGTTCCTTTCGGTGTCGGGACATTTTTCGGTTGCATGCACGTGGTGGTTGACTGGTTCCGTTCTGGTCACATGAATGTAACATTCGGTATGTGAAATTCTCCTGACGATCCTTGACTCATCACTATCTAAGGGACAATGTACGAATAGGCTATTTGTGAATTGAGAAATTTGTCAAACCATCAGGAAAAAACTTGAAATCAACCAAAAATGAATGCAGAAAAAAAGTATCCTCTGGCAGAATATCAATAAATTTTTTTGGAAAAAGGACTTAAAAAGGGACTTATAAAAGGACAGGACTGTTGCGTGCACATAATACACATGTTCTCGGGGGGCGTATACTTCCCGTGAGGGATACAGCCCACATTTTCGTCTCTCAAATTATCTCTTCCCACATTTTCGAGTCGCAAATTTTCGCTGTCTCAGATTTTCGCTGTTTCTGTTTTTCGCTATTTCGATTTTCGCTTTCTCATTTTTTCCTTGTTTCAGATTTTCGCTATCTCAGATTTTCGCTGCTTCAAATTTTCGCCGTCCATCATTTCGTCTCTCGCTTTTTCAATGCTCTTCCAGGGTGCATCCATCCTGCAGTAGTTGAATGCGGGCAGAGACACATTTACCTCAACCAATAAGGGAAACTCAGCTGAAAAAGATCAATTTTGAGAGAAACTTTCGTTCTAAACAACTGTTTTACCTACTGTATATACCCACGATAAGTAATCGCATAGGTTTTATTGCTGGGGACACTGTTTAAGGAATTTGATAAGGAATTTGAGGGTGGATTTTTTTTATTTTTTTTTTAATTTCAACACTTGGCATCACTGATCTCTCTGCAGTCCATCAGCCTTTTTACTTTTGACATCGCCTTTTTGGAATTGCAACCGTTGGACAAATGAAAATTATTCTGCAAAATTTTACTTCAGACAGGATTTGAGCCCGGAGGAAAGCACTCCCGCTATTTTTATCAGAGCAAACGATTACAGGAAAACCTGTCGAATAGAGTAAATCCGATACCGATACCGATACAGATTGCACTTTAGGGAAAGTTTGATTCCGTTTTTTGGCTTTGTTCGGATCGTATATGGGTTTTTGCATTTTGGCGGGAAAATCGTTTTTTTTTTTCGAGGTGAATTTTGTGCACATTTGAGGAACCCACACTTTTTTATTCAAAATCTGAAAATGTGCATGGATTGATTCTAATAGGAGGCTTGCATGTATGCAGACTTCAAAAGCTTTCTCCTGTGACGTGACCATGAAATGTTCCCTCAGTGTTCCATCAATCTCGAGTGGCAAAGCAAAGCAAAGCAAATGGAATTCTGCCGCTGCCACCACATTCATGAACAATTTAAAATTCGCTCGCGCTCTGCCAACTAACGAGCTCATCACAAACTATTCGGGTCAAATATGCGAATGAAAAATGCTTTGCGAATGAAAAATGAACGTTGCTTCCATAATGGGCAACGGAGAGGTTAGATCTCAAACAGCGGAGATATCATGACGGGGGTAACGTTTACTCCGAGCTGCGAGGTAAATTTTTTCCATTTTAGCAGATGGAAAAAATTTACCTCGCAGCTCGGAGTTAGCATTACCCTCGTCATGATCTCTCCGCCGGAAGAGAAAATTTCCGAACTTCCAGGATGTTATTTGCTGCCTTCATGGAACAATCCATGAATTCGGATTCATACAAAAAATCCTCCAAAAAATTCAAAATCCACCCAAACAACGACCTATGAAGAAAAAGTTAGGTCAACAAATCTGGACACAAAACCACGAGAAAACCTGCGAAATACCGCGCCTAACTGTTTGATTGCCAAACCTGTCTTTTCCACTGGCAGCGTCCTAAACTTTTTTGTAGTGGCATTCACGAAAAAACTATCTGACATCACTTCCGCACATAAAATCGTTTAATTTGCACGCAACCAAAGTTGGGTTGCGCTGTGTCAAAGAGAGTCACATTTTCCTGCGACGAAAAATGTAAGCTTCTTTTGTCATACCGCTGTTGTTTCGAATTCCGGGCGCCGTGATGCCTTTGTCTAACCAGACATGAGAATTTCACGGTCATCCTGTACCGGCATTTCATTCATGTTCCTGCTGTCTCCATGGCAATCTCTTTCCTCCTTTTCACCGATTCACCGAATGGCCAGATATTTTTCCCTTCTGTGATGGCTTGAATTCATGGCTGGAATTTGCAAATGTGCAAACATGGAATCGCGCATGCAGATGCTCATATTTTCTACAATTTCAATGTAATCTCAAATCTGGTTACAATCGTTTGAGATTAATATTTCGTGGTTTTTCGTGGTGTCCCCAATATGATTACACTAAAATTGGCATGCTAAAAGGTGGCACGGGGCGCAGTGGCATGCCAAGTGCGCAGAGATCCCACAGCAGGGCCAATATTACCTAAATACCTAGCTCTTTTACAAAAAAAAAACGCGGGTTCCAAAGAAGTCAACAAACGCCATTTATTACTTCAGTAAATTCCAGCATTTTCATCGAAAGGTACCGGTTTTCGATAACGTTTGACCCAAGATTGATTGATTAAATGTTTAATGTAGGAGTTTCCTCCTCTCAATAAATAGGCATACAAGATCATCAGTGATATGTACAAACCAAACAGTCAATACAAAAACACAACAACTGGAGAAGTGATGCAAAATTATAAATCGCCAGCTAAAACGTATGACAGCCAAATTTTACAAACAAAATTTACCACACTATTCTAAATTTTGCGTTACTGTATCAAACAAAATTACCAAAATTAACAGTTTCAAAAGGCATGATCCTCGAGGCGCTTTAACAGAATGCCCAGACTCAAGGGATCTTCAAAAATTTCAATCGGCATGGAGTTCCATTCAGTTATGGATCTACCCAAGAAGGAAAATTTTCCCACATCCTTTCGGAATGGCCATAAACGTACCTTAAAGCGGTGATCCTTACGGGAGACATAAGTCGGTGGTGAGATCAGCGGAAGCATATCTCCCCACTCTCCACATTTTGCGAGAATCTGAAGCAGCCCGGACAGACGAAAACGTTTTCTCCTTTCACCCAGGGTTTTCCAGCCCAGCGTCGATATCATATCGGTCACGCTACTCTGGCGTCTGTAGTCCCCCACGACAAAGCGAGCTGCCCTGCGCTGAATCTTTTCAACCGCTGCAACATGCGAGGCAACCCAAGGATCCCAAACCGTTACAGCATACTCCAAGACAGGCCTCACAAGACTAATGTAGGCGAGTTCCCTGATATTCTTTGGGCATTTTCGGTAATTACGTTTCACAAAATAAAGGGCCCTGTTGGCTTTCGCAGTAACCAGTTGGACATGCCCCGCCCAATCTAGTTTGCGGTTAAACTTTACTCCCAGATATGTGATTTCTTCATTCGGTGGAAGAGACCTGGTCCCGAGAATGTACTGGAAATCGATAGCATTCGTTCTGGTTGTAAATCGAATAAAATTGCACTTATCTTGATTGACAAGCATCGATGATTCCGAACACCAGTTCATAACATTGTTTAGGTCATTTTGCAAACCAACACAATCCTCAACATGGCTTACATGTTTATAAATAATGCAGTCGTCGGCGAATAAACGAATTCGTGACTTCACATGCCATACACTACCTTGGGGGACCCCGGAAGTTACCGGCAGTGGATCAGAATGGTGGCCACCCACTCTAACCGACTGGGATCTGCCGTTAAGATACCCTACAACCCAATTTACGGTTGTTTCATCAACCCCAAGAAACGCTAATTTGTTGACCAAGAGCTTATGGCTAACCACATCAAAAGCCTTAGAAAAGTCAATGGCAACAGCATCTACCTGGATTCCGGCATCTAGAGCGTCTGAGATGTCCTGCGAAAATGCAGTAAGCTGCGTCGAGCAAGAGAACCCTGGCCGGAAGCCGTGCTGAGCATTTGAAAGCAGACTGTTCATGGCAAGGAAATTTCTGATGTGCTTCGCAAGGAAGAACTCCAATATTTTTGAGCAGGTATTTAAAAGACTGATTGGACGGTAATTTGCAGGGTCAGAGCGGCTGCCTTTTTTGAACACAGGGACCACGATTGACCGCTTCCAACTTGCTGGTAGTTCACCTTGCCTAAGGCTGGCATCAAATATGACTTTTAAATATTTTGATAGGACAGGTGGCGAGAGTTTAAGGAATCTGATTCCTGCTGGACCCTGACCTTCACTCTTTTTGGTTTTCATTCTCACGATCCGGTCCATTATCATTGCTTCAGTAATGTCAGGAGCCCCACACGGACTAAAAATGGGTCCATCAGGGCTGGCTGCTGGGTTACCTGTGAGGAAAACCTTTGCAAAACTTTTATTCAAAATATTGGCTTTCTGTAAGGAATCTGTTATCATGTCTTCGGAATCACCGCATGCGAGAGCTGGTATTTCAGCTCTAGCCCGCTTCCGGGTTCCGTTAAAACGCCAAAACTTTCCAAGCTGGCCACTCTCGAGCGTAAACGAAGCAAGATACTGAGCCAGCGCGCGATATTTCAAACCATTGTATGTTTTTAATGCAGAGTCATACGCTCTCCTGCAATGCTGGGAACATTTCCTTTGCCTAAATAAAGCGCGAAGACGTCTTTTCTGCAGGGTTAAGGCACCAGTAAACCACGGCGGACGAGTTGATTGTCGAATGACCTTCTTGGGAATGTACGTTTCCTTAGCGTATTCCACCATTCTACTAAATTCTTCCCTTCTTGGGAATGTACGTTTCCTTAGCGTATTCCACCATTCTACTAAATTCTTCCCAAAGAGTGTTGACTGTGGACTCTGGAGCCCTTGCCAACCTTGAAAATCCGATAAATGCGCCTGAGAAGAATCTAGTCATACCCTCCAAATCGGTCCTGTTATATAGGAACACTGACCGTTTTTCAGATGACGGCAAAGCCTTTGTGAGGCAAAGAGTTAGCAGAACTACACGGTGGTCTGAAATGCCGTCCTCAACATTAGGTACAGCTCAAGACGAAATCTCGCGGCCTGACCAGCGACACATCCAAGAGGTGGTCACCTCTTGTAGGAACCCTTGTACACTCAACCAGGGAGAACTTATTTGCAAGTGACAAAGCTCTCCTATTTATGGGCGCCCCGTATACGGGATCAGGAGCCACCCGATTCCGTGCCCAGAGGACGTCAGGAAGATTGAGGTCGCCCAGAAGTAGGAGAGGTTTATCCGCACACTTTAGAAGCTTAAAGCGTTCCAAACAGTTTTCAATAGCGACAAAGAATTCAATACCTGTAGAAGGGGGACGATAAGCAACAAGGACATGGAGAACCCAGGAGTTTTTCGGCCCCCACACCTTGCACAAAAGAAATTCAAAAGTAGCGTCAGCGTAAAGCAGAGCAGAGTTGAGCAGGGAAGAGACCAATAAGAAAACACCTCCCCCAGAGCAGTTTCTGTCACGCCGAAAGACTTGAAAGTTTGCCGGAAATATTTCAGCATCATTGATTTCCGGTGCAAGCCAGCTCTCCGTTCCAGCCACTAACCCAGCGGAATTTAGCTCAACAAGCGAGGCAAACTGAGCGACCTTATTTTTAAGACTGCGAAAATTACTTATCAAAACTGTCAGTTCACCTTCTTGCCCCGCTACAGCTCCTCTCTGCTTACGCTGTATTGATTCAGTGACGCTGGAAGGTCGGGCTAGCAGGGCAGTGTCAGGTGGCTGTGCACTTACCACCTCAGAACTTCTAAAAAAATCCCGGCCAAGGACTGGGATCCATATCTGTTGAGATGGATCCCATCCCTTGCCCAACAGTTATCCAAAGCAAGATGATGATTGGAATCAAGAAAATACACATCATTGAATGTACGACCAAAAGCAACAGACAATTCAGAGCTTATAATATTGTTGAGTTTTTCAATTTCTTCCAGTGGCCGGTGGCGCAAACCAACAATTCCTGACAGCAGGACAGATACATCAGGGTACAGTTCCTTGCAACGAGCAGTCAACCTCACAAGCTCGGATGCAATCTCCTCTTCCGAGTAAAATTGCATCCAGTTGTTAGTGCCCGAGTGACATACTATGTTGCGAGGAACTGTACCGATGTAGTCTTTTATGAAAGGCAATACTTTGTGTATGTGACCAATTTTTGCGCCTGGTATACAGATAACAGCAACGTTTTTGTCAGAAACATGCTCACCAACTCCCCTCAGCAGGCTGGATCCGTGGACGCGTTCAAAAAGAGGCCGTCTCGAGCACGCGAAAGCGATCCGCATTTCTTTTTGATAAGCAGCTCCTCAGACGCAAATGGAAACTGTGAAAGACAGCAAACAAATGCTTCGACCTCACCACTGACCTCCAGCGCTCTGCTGCTCGGTTTATAGTCAATGACTTTCGGAAGACCACGAGTGTGTCTGCAATCTTGTCCTCTCTCAAGTTAGATCCTCTAATTTACAGAAGGGAAGAAAAAAGACTGTCATTTCTCATAAAGATCTTTAATGGCCACACACACATGCAGGTAATGCCTGAGATCTTTTCTGATTTTCACGAGAGGCGCTCACTTCACTCCTTCCAATTCAAAATCCCTCTAATTAAGACCAACGCGCATCTTTTTTCTTTTTTCCCACGAGCTCTTAAGTCGTGGAACGTTCTCCCAAGCAGCTCGCCTTTGATAAATTCTGTCCGGTTTTGATTGAGACCCCGCAATAAATGCAAGCAACACAGGAAGCGCTTCACTTTTGAATTTTGTCTTCAATATCGTTTCCCTGTTGTTCTTTATTTTATTTTATTTTTTTCCTCAATGTCTTGGAGATTGTCCATTTGCACTTTTGTTTTTCCTTTTTATAGACATGCACAAATATCTGACATGATTGTATATTTGCACTTTCTAAAGCAAATTAAACGGAATTGAATTGAATTGACCTTTTGGTTTTCATATGACACTGCAAGTTCTTGCAACTAGATCCGTTCATGATATTCTCATCCAGCGGCCTGCTGCTTGCGCGAGGTGGTTTGTACCTACTCTTAACTTTTAACCGAATAGCAATAATAATTAATGATATTTGAAACAGTATGCTGGAGCCGAATTTCCCAGTTTGTGCCAAGAAAGATTGTAACAGTGTATCCAACGCTTAAAAAGGATTATAAATAACGCGAATATATAAAAAACAAGAATTATGAAATATGCGAATTATGAAAAAGGAGAACTCTTTCGCGTTTTTCATAAAAACCTGTTTATAAAAATGCGTTTTATGAAAAACGAGAAGTACCTATAGCCGCTTACAATCGGTTGTCGCTCATTCACGCGTGATCGGTCAGTCTCCCCAACATAAGACAGATAAAGCCGTCCCATGAAAGCGTTTGATTGGGACAGGGTGACGCTGGTGGTGACGCTCTGTTTCGGCGAATTTTTATGCCACAAGCATGGCTAAAAATTGGTGAGTTTGGGTGAAAAAAGCAAACATGCCAAATCTTCGCCTTCGCCACAAGCGTCCCACCACCGAGGCCAACGAAGCACTGCCAAAACCATGCATTGGAGCTGTCGAAACACTGCCCACCAAACCGTCGAAACCGCCATCGTGCAAGACAGCCGAAGCTGCCAAAACCGAGGTTGCCAAAAACCGGAACATTTCGACTTCTGTGGAATTTCTTACTTTTTCATGTTTGCGTTTTAATTTATTTTTTTATTTTATTTTTATTTCTTTTGGAAACGGTTTTTTTAATCAACAATATCAATATATCCACGATGTGCTGGCAAATGGGGGCGGTCATTTCAGGTTTTCGCATGGAGGCTTTTCTCAGTGCAGAATCTGGGAACAGTCCAGTCGGGGGTCCACGAGCGTATAGCCTCGCATCAATTGGGGTCAGGCGCGCCTCTCTTGCGAGGTTTCAAGGGACAGAGCCCCAAGCGACTGGTTTGGAAGCGGAGCCTGAAAGTCGAAGGAATTTTGGAGCTCATTTTTGGTGCAATATATTTCGTGTCCCAGAGGCCAAATATCACACAAGAACGAGGCA
Organism: Sinentomon sp. SZTP_YWyxl; assembly: GCA_030068105.1. NCBI lineage: Eukaryota > Metazoa > Arthropoda > Protura > Sinentomata > Sinentomidae > Sinentomon > Sinentomon sp. SZTP_YWyxl. The sequence goes on from JASGXE010009626.1 coordinate 10,094, forward strand.
TAAAAACATGCCAGATTTGTTGACCTGACTTTTTCTTCATCGGTCGTTGTTTGGATGGATTTTGAATTTTTAGAGGATTGTTTTTTTTTCAACAAATCCTAATGGATTGTTTTGCAGGCACCAAGCAACATTCTGAAAGTTCGGAAATTTTCTCTTTCAGTTCTAAACAGTTCATATTCGTAAATGCGTGGCATATTGTTCATTTTAGCGCGATGGCCCTTCCTGCCAAGATATGCAAATTGCGTCTGGCCTCATGGGGCCCAGAGATACAACTTGACCTCATTGACCTCATGCGACTACAGGGTGGACCAAAAAGGTAACCGAAAGTTTGGAGCCAAAAGTAGTGTCAATTTTTATTCAAACAAAACAACTTTAAAACCACGCGATTGTGTGGTCTTTTTCGGACATTGGCTGAACAGCTTCTGTTGACTAGATGTTCGAAATGGCAGTCAACAGCATCTCTCACTGTTGCACAAATTATCTGAAGTTGTCCATCACCACTCGGTGATTTGCCAGTTGAAGAATTTCCGATTCATTTAATGATTTTAGAGTGCGTGAACATCAGGTGCTCCAAAAACTGCTTTCTGGAAAAAAACCCCAAGGAATCCATGTGACTTTCGTCATTGACCCATCAGAGCAGTTGTTGAGTGGAAAGTTCTGGATTTAATGCTCCTTCATGGCAATCAGTTGTTTGCAGACGAACAGCCCGCAGAGACAATCTGAAGGGGTCAGAACCTGCAACATTTAAATTTTATGGGAGAATGCCTCAACCTGCAACAATATCCACTGCAAACGTGACTCCAGGAGTTCTAATTTGCGCTACATTCGGCGAAGACTTTATGGACGTAGCTGGGCTTCCTAGATGACCGTGATGACATTTCATTCAGTCGTCCGCGTCCGAGAGTAACCAGAGCGGTCATGATTTTTAATTCGGACCGAATCGAAAGCACGGAAGGTGGCTGCCGGATGCAATAATTTATGTCTGGATGTCTGCATGGATCAGGCAGAACTGTTAAAATCTCCTTCAAAAGCAACACCAGCTTTCCGAATGCTGGGCCAACCGCATGCATATGTGTCTACAGGATCACGTTTCTAGATTGATGCTCATCAACAAAAACATGCAACAAATGCACCACTCCAAATTTTTGTTTTTGTGATGTGGAATACTTTTAAGAAAATAAAACTTGACACTACTTGACAAAAAGGACTGAAAACACATTTTCAAACCATGCAAAACCAGCAGGATCAAACATGGCAATGTGGGTTACCTTTTTTGGGCCACCCTGTATGTGGGACAATGGCCATTTGATTATGCCCGTGTTGCTGGGATACACGCAATCGCGGGACCTCTCCTCTCCGTCCTAAAAGGTCCCATTTTTAACTCTGAATCTGAATCAAATCAATTCTATCTCTTGGAGCAACAGAGTTGAGTTTCCCGCGGGGTGAAAAGTGACGATTGCTTTCAGATTCAAGCGAACTTGAAAGATATTTTTTACAAGCGGGGCTGAGATATGAAAGGCATGCTGACTTCGGCGTGGTGTAAGAATAATTTGAGGTATAGGCTATCTGCGAAAAGTGAGTTACACACATGTCCTGATGTCTATATGCCCACCTGCCACCGAAACTGCCACAGAAAATTGAAAAAACTCCGAAAAGTGGAATTATCAAAAGATTGAGTGAAAACCGGCAGAGTTTCGAAAATTGAGGCCCCCAGCTCAAAATCTCCGATTCCCGATTTTTGCACAAATTTGCACATCCCTGTCTGTAAAAAGGGCGCGGACCATTCTGAAAATATACAGACTTTTTTTTTCGAAGTATTCACGGAAAAACCATCTCGCATCACAACCGCTCATAAAATCACGCAGTTTGCGCACTCAACCAAACGTTGGGTTACGCTGTGTCAAAAAGCGCCATTTTTCCTGCGGCGAAAAATGCTGAAAGTTTCTTTTCTCATCAGTGGCGTAGCCAGGATTTTTGTGGTGGGGGGCTGGGGGGCGCAGCAGCCCCAAGCGCGGGGGGTCTGGGGGGCAGTCGCCCCCCAGCGGGGTTCCAGGGGGCAGAGCCCTCGGCAGGGGGTTTGGGGGACAGAGTCCCCCAAAACCTGACGCATTATGACAAATTTGAGTCCCTCAGATGGTATCTCAAGGCATTTTTGACACAATTTCTCCTGAAAAGTGGCATGGTCAATCGACCCTTACCGGATATAGATATGACATGATAACTCAAAACAGCCTGAAGCTGTCAGGCATCTTAGATTTAGGTTTGGGGCAAGCCGGAAAGGGATTTTTGATGCGCAGAAAATCCATTCTCTCTGCCATCTCTGGCCAGTCGCTGTTCGGAAGAAACCCAGTGAACCCATCGAATCTCAACCTCTCGGATGTGACGTCCATTCTCCAGGCAGAGGTGACATTTGCGCCCTGATGGACTTGTACCATCTTTTATGATTCCATGTACCTATCCTTTTCCTTGGAATAGTGAAATTGACAGCCGGACGATAATCTCGGAAAAGCACACTTTTTCTGAAAAGAATACCAACATGCAGCATTGAACAGACAGCCAGGGCCGGCCCGTGGTTTTCTGGCGCCCCGGGCAGATTTGATTTTTTGCGCCCCCAGCCCAGTGTCAGATAGAGCTCTTTGTAAAGGGGGTATGCTGTCACTTATTGGTCTGGGGCAGAGCCCCACCGGGGTGCTTCGGGGTGCCCCTACTGGGAATTCCGTTCCACAGATGTCCCGAGGTTTTGAAAATTTTGAGTAATTTTGGATGCAAAATGGCAATTTCTCAATAAACTTTCGAACAGATTGCTGTCCTGAACCGCAGTGAAAATATCATTTCTGATGACCTCTTTATTTCCCCAACCTTCTACTCGTGGGGTGATGGGATGGAGGATTTCATGCCAAAGCACGACCTCGTGTGCTGGGATGAAGTTCTCATAAGAAAAAGCCCGTTGGCCGCCCAATGGAGAAAAAGCACGAATTCAGCATAGGCCTACACCCACAGTCGATGTCTGCGTAGGCATGTTTCCTCTGGCGCAAAATCAAAATGAACCCCCAGCATACTCGATCGCAAAGTCGTCCGCGGTGTCAAAATGAAGTTTGTGCAGCCAGCGGGCTGCCATTTTGAAAAATGTTTGACTTCTGCTTGCAGGCATCTCTCTTCACCGGTCAGTCTTCTGCTTGCCAAACCTTCATCCAGTGATACCTTTTTGAGTTTTTGTGCGACAGCCACCCCATTCCCATTCCAACACGGTCCCCGATGTGTGATGCATGACAGGATAGACGCTCGGTTGCACTTGGGAATGCACTTTATTTGGTAACATTTCCAATTTGGCCAAGTTTGCGCCGTTTGCGGACGTGATCAGCAGTTTTTTTTTTTTTTTGTTTTTCTAAATAAAAGCTAACCAAACCTGCCCGCCTTCACCGCCTGTTGTTCGTTGTCAACCCACTACTAATCATCCGCCTGTTGATTGTTTTCAACATCCCACTCACTATCCCCTGTCAACCGCAAATTGCATCCGCGAACTTGGTCTACTCCACACGTAGACAGGTCTTTTGGAACTGAACTCTTCATCCAGTGCAGAATACACATGCAGATCCCAAACTTGCAATGGAGCAGACAGACAATTGGCAAGAGTCCGAAACCAAGGCATGTGCAGGGTGAAGACGCACGCAGCAGTTCGCTCATACACAATCTGAAACAATGGAGCTGCCACTCGTGTGGTGGATGTTCCATTGCTTTGCCATTGGTCGGTGCACCCTTGCAGCCATGATGCAGAATGAAATGCCAGAAACAGAATATGACAACAGACAAAAGGACGCCATTTCTTTGGTCATTGGCAGAAAAAATATGCAAGTAGCTGAACACGGAGTGAATTCATCAAAATCACAAAACAAAAACAATGCATGTCGAACCACAAGAATTTAAGAATAGTTTTATCCCGGATTTGGCGCCCTGGGCAAATGCCGGTTTGACCGTACGGTCGGGCCGGCCCTGCAGACAGCGAAAAAAATCGTTTATTCATTTTCGGTTTTCGTTTGGAGGGGCTTCACACTTGTTCACAGATAGTTGAGGGGGCTGGAAGCCCCCCAGCCCCCTGGCGACGTCACTGTTTCTCATGCAGCTGTTGCTTCGAACTTCGCGTGCCTGGTTATTTAGTGATGTCTTTGTCTAACCGCAGATATGCGAATTTCATGGCCATCCTGTTATATTTTATAGGAGCGTATCTCCATGGCAATCTCTTTCCTCGTTAACAGCGATTCACCGAATGGCCAGATTTTAACGTCTTTTGTCAAACATTCATGGCTTGGATTTGCAAATATGGGCAAAGACGGAATGGCGCATGCAATTTTCCACAATTTCAATGCGATTAGGTTTCTGTTCCAGACCATACATCAACGCTTATTTTTTGGATACATGCCACTTCCTTACCTGCTTCTTGTTGGCCACTTTTGTTGATGTTGAAGGGGTGTTATCCAGATCCTTCTTCGAAGAACGTTTTCCAGCATCGTTCGAAGCCATGTTTGACGAATCCATATTCAAGTTCAGATTTGCCGTGTTAGTTCCAAGTCAGTTGTTCTTTGGTTGATCCGGTTGCCGTTTAACAATTCCTGGTCGAGTGTTCGTAGGTTGATCCAATTAAGCCGGTAGACAGTCCGCGTCAGTATCCAAAAGCCAATCCTATTAAAAGCACCTAATCGCAAAAAAAACGCAACACCGCAAACGCCTAGCACACGCAATCGCAAACTGAAACAATGCCTGCACACCATCCGTCGGAAACAAGAATAAAAAACCAGTGAAGTTGGAGAAATCGCAACAATCGGCCGATTTCCTAAACGAAGATTAATCGGCGGATCGCCGCGATCCGCGGATCGAGGAGTGATAATCCGGTTGACCACAAACACTAGGATGATTCAACTCGATACTGCGAATGGCAAGGTCAACCATATCACCACTCGTCGATCCGCGGATCGAAGCGATTCGATCCGCGGATTAATCTTCGTTTTGGAAATCGCAACAATGATTGTTTAAAAACGCGGATGGCTCCTTGGTGGTAAATCCCGCTGAATTTGTCACAACAACCAATCAACACGTGTAAAATGCACAGGGTCCGACAATAGTATTCCGACAACCCTTTTTAACTTTAAACTCGCAAGTCTCCGCCGCCATGCACTCTTCATAATTCGGTCAACGTTGATTCAGTTAAACTGTCGTCAAGAGTTGGTCAAGGCAAGAAATCTAATAACTCGTGTGATTCTGTTGTGTGACTGAAAATCAAAACTTCGCAAACCGACGCAGCTTCAGAGCTTCACAGACTCGTCCAACACACACGGTCACCCACGACACAGAACTGCTGAGTGCTGAAAACAAACAGGACAGGACAGGTGATGCATGACAGCCAACCCCGCCTAATTAATCGAGGTTTGCGCGAGGCAGGTAGGTATAGGTACCTACCTCCAGGCCTGAACCACGTGGAATGTGCATGCAGTACAACTTGGCAGCCAACACAGCAGCAAAAGTTCAATTTCTTGGCTTCTTATCAGGTCAGAATAAATTGTTGTCAAAGCAGCACACAATCCGCAT
>JASGXE010009627.1:0-16655 GCA_030068105.1 Sinentomon sp. SZTP_YWyxl
GGGACGCCTGAAGCCAAGACCGTGTCCGTCCATGTTTTGTTGCACATACAGATTGTATTCAGCAGATTCTGCAGATTTTGCAGCCTGGTGTACAGAGTGCTTGCGTCTTTCAGTTTCAAAACATTGGGACGCCGGTAGCCAAGACCGGTCTGTCCATGTGTAACGATGTCTATGCGGAACGTGTTTCCTTTCACACATTGATTATTTATTTTTTATTATTATTAAAGACAAATACTGCCGCAAATGAAATGGCGACAGGAAGGACAAACACAAGCTCAATGCAGGGAAAGGAAAACTTATCTACGAATTAACAAACGTCAATTGCGTGATGAGAAAAATTCAGAAAGAAAAAACCATCATCAAAATGCAACAAACTGATAATATACGAAACGAAAGGTCATGGGTGGGTTGTGACGCCTAGGGACTTGCGCCGCGGCAAATGTACGATAACTGGAAGGAAGACCATTCCATTCTCTGATAGTTTTCGGAAAATAGGAATTGAAAGCCACATTAGTTTTAGAAATTGGAGCGGAAATACCATAACCATTATCTGTTCTGCGTTGGTTGGGCTTGATGGAATAACAGTTCGGCAAACTAAAATTCGTGGAGTAAGTGATAATGTCGCAGAATAGGTTTAATCTATGCACCCTCCGCCTCTTGACAGCGGATCAAGATTTTAGTTGTTGTAAAAGTTTGGTTACGCTAACGTCACGGGAAAAGCGACCTGTTATAATACGAGCCGCTCTACGCTGTACCATCGAAGTTTGGAGATCAGCTCCTGATTCGAAGGATCCCAAACAGCCCCAGCATATTCAACGATTGGTAGGACAAGGGACAAATAAGCTTTTAACTTAGCCTCTTGGGAAGAGTAACGCATGCTTCTCCCAACAAAAGAGAGAGTACGATTTGCTTTCAGACAGGTAAAGTTAATGTGATATTTCCAGGTTAGGTCATGAGATATAAACACACCAAGATATTTGAAAACCTTGACATTTTCGATGGCCTGGTCCTTTATGACATATGTTAGTTCTCTCCGAGGAGTCGCTGAGCGGTTGCAAAATTCCATGGCTTTAGTTTTTGCGGGGTTAATGCGATTCACCTGTCGATAACCAAATTGTAGACATGTATTTTTGTGGACCATACATCTCGCTTGTGCCAATTTAATTCTCCTGTTGTGCTGAAAATGCTAGTCACATTTAATTTTTAATTACTAGCGTCCTAGGGTGCCCTTCGGGAGGTCCCAGTGGCTGTGTGAGAAGAGTGTCTCCCAGACTCAGAGATTGGGCAAAGCAAGGATGATGGTGTTGACACGTTTCAACTCTAGCACCTCTCTTCCTGAGGGACTGCGTTGTTACCGTTAAACCGGACTAAATAGGTCCGATGATGGGGTTGGGAACCCCTGTTGTGCCAGCAGGTCGGGTGAGCGCAGGGTCGTTCGAGAAGGCGTTGAAATGAAATATCCGGTTGGAAGTGGAGCGGGGGCGGTGGAATTTGTGTGAGAATGAGTCTAGATCAAGGATTCGCTGAGTGGGTTTGAGCCGTGAGCGGCTCAATGTGATCCGGATGTGGTTGTTAAAACCAGTGTTAGTCGTATTTAGGGTTTCAAGAGTTACGGTTTGAGGAAATTGTTGAAAGGTTAGTGAGGTGCGGACTTTGGATGTGGACTGCTCTGTTTGACCCGGAAACTCGCAGGAGCTTGTTGCGAGTATGGTGGCGGCGTAAAAAAAAAAACCATCAGAAAGGATTTTAAATGGCCAATGCTGTGCACCAGCATAAGTAGACAAGATATACGGAGCTTATCAAAAGTCCTCGAAAATAGGCGATATTTTAACGGACTTATTATTACAGGGGCCATCTGATTTCAACACAGGGCTTAGTGCATCTTCATGCCTCCCACGAGTGTCATGATGTTTTGAGGCGCATTCTGCCATTGATTCTAAATGGCGCCTGCGAGTTAATAATGAACTCCTGTGTTCGAAAACTTTTGTAAAGGAGTGTATAGGCTTGAGTGCGTTGCGGTTTGCGTGTCTTATGCTCCTTTCCTGGGAACCGGACAGTTGGCTGCCGTGGACATCTGGCTGCCGAGGACATCTGGCCGCCGAGGACATCTGGCCGCCGGACATCTGGCCGCCGTGGACATCCTGCCGCCGGACATCTGGCCGACGGACCACTGGCCGCCGAGGACAATTGGCCACCGTGGACATCTGGCCGCCGGACGTTTGGCCGCCATGGACATCTGGCCGCCGCCAGCCAGCCGTTTAGCCGCCGCGATATTGTTGCTTTCATGAACATTGATGAAGTTGGACATTATAGCGCGAAGGATATCATTTTTCTTTTTTATTTATTTGTTTATTTAAAAACGACCCGTCACAAAAAATAAATTATTGGAGACAAGGCCGAAAAACATCATTCTATAGTCAAGATTCAGGAAATGAATTAAGAAATCGGAACAGAACAGCTTAACATCAGGCAAAAGTATTCAAACAAACCGAGTTGGTGCGACTGGGGAACGTAGCCGGTCCGAAATTTTTTAAGTTCGAATGGTATTAAATTAGGTTAGGTTCGGTTCGGTTAGGTTAGGATAGTGTAATATGGGTTTGGTCTGGTCAGGTGAGGTCAGTTTTACTTTGCTTTGATGAAGTTTTGCGTGATAAGCAACATTCGATCAAAAAGTTTTTCGGACCACAGAATCCCGACCCGGTGCGACACTTCTTCAGGATGCACTCTCCTGCGAGGTGAGGGGTGATAGATCTGGCCTTACGAACATTCGTCCTCCGGACGTTTGGTCTCCGCGATATCAACATCAAAATAATTGGTTGAAGCACAGTTTGAAGGGGAAAAAACTTCCGATTGGAGCGCTGACTGCAGTAGCTACGCATTACGACTGCGGCAAGCAATTGTGAAATGGGAAAGACTGGGAGCGCGTTTCGAAACTTTTGGCGGCACCATTTTCTGCATGATTTCGATGTTCGTGGTCTTAATTTTTACAAATTTTGTGCGGTGGGAAGTGCATGAATTCGTGGAAGCAGCTTGAGAATCTGGGGGTTTGGAAGTGAACCAAACTCCTGAGTCCCGGAGCGAGCATTCATTTTGTAAGGCATCAACCAGTCACTAGTCCAGGGCAGACCAAGTTGGGAATGAAGTAATTTGGGGAAAATAAACATTCTAGGTACTTTGTAGGGCACCTCAACGTGATGCATTCGAAATATAGGAGTAAGCAACGACAAAAACGTCATGAATTTGAAACGTCCAACGTCATCATTAATGTCCAAGCGCGACGTGTAGCGGCGGCTTAATCTCCAAGGCGGCCAGATGTCCGCCGCGGTTAGATGTCCTCGGCGGCCAAGTGTCCACGGCGGCCAGTTGTCCGGCGGCCAGATATCCGGCGGCCAGATGTCCACGGCGGCCAGATGTCCACGGCGGCCAGTTGTCCACGGCGGCCAGTTGTCCGGCGGCCAGATGTCCGACGGCCAGATGTCCGGCGGCCAGATGTCCACGGCGGCCAGATGTCCAACTCCAGCGGCCAGATGTCCGGCGGCCAGATGTCCGTCGGTCAACTGTCCGGGAACCCCTTTCCTTGGTGTTCCCTTTCAATTGGCTGCTTGGCTGTGCAGAGATGTTCGCCTGCCCCGCTGAAAATCGTGAGCACTTCAACTGTGTTCGTAAAAATGATAATTTTATTTTATTTATTTTATTTATTTATTTATTCTCAAGATTCCACAAAATATTTGGTGGACAAGGAAAAAAAAGAGAGAAAAAAAAAATCGTCGAAGCCAAAGGCAGAGTCAAGAACAAACGTGAAAATAAAACACAAAGGCATGGAATTGAATGCGAGAAGAAAATGGATTAAGAAATGCGGCAATTATCAGCGATATGTATCGGTTCGTATAACAAGTAACAACTTCAATTATTGATGTTTTGCCTGGTGTGGGAGATGCACTTTGAAGCAGCAGAAATGATGTTGGATTCTTTCGGAAGGCTATTCCACAAAGTAATAGTAAGCGGGAAAAATGAGTTAAAGTAGATATTCTTTTTGCAACGCGGAAGAACAAAGCTCAATCCATTATCTGTCCGGCGCTGAACTGCCTTCAGGCTGTAGTGACAGGGAATTGGACAGTCGATGTCACGAACCAGGAAACTGAGCAAAACATTGATGGAGTGCTCCCGGCGTCTAGACTCCAGAGAAGGAAGCTCAAGTTGCCGTAAAATATTGGTCACGCTGGCATTCCTGTCATAAGTACCAGTAATTACCCTGTTATGTTCTGACTGCAGTGGATATCAACCTTTGGCGTCTCCTACCAAGTGCTGTGTTTTAAATGACACATTTGCATTATCGTTTAGCAAATAAAATCGAAATAAATAAATAAATAAATAAATGAGAGTGTTCCAGTTGTGCCACTCACCCAAAATTTCACAGGGAAACCATACTATAGACCAGATGATAAGTGGATTTACTACTTTGCACAGTGCAATTTGCGGCCCCAGTAAAAAACGATGAAGATCACTCGCTTGGCTTAGTTACACGTTCGAGACGCAACTGGTTGGCGGCTCAACGTCTGCTGTTACCTGCCCCACTCGTTTGTTGTTGTTTCCTCTCCCAACAATAATTATTGCTTTGGCATGGTGTGTAAAATAAGAAGTGAACGAACTCCGGGATTTTCGTGGCACAAAAAGTGCATTGCGGTGTTGCGGCGTTAAAAGGCGGAGTGCGCGACGAAAGACATGCGAATAAATGGCGGACCGCGGTGCGATGCCCACAGAAATTTAAATTTCGCCTGAACAAAGCGATGGTTTTTGATGCGGTTCACTGTGGTGCAAAGCTGAAAAATGAGCGTTTCCACACATGTATAGTGATCCCAACCTTTCGTCGGGTAAAACTCTCAAATCATTTGAGAGACAAATGTGCTCATGTTTCGGTGTTGTAAAATTTCGGGTTCCTGTCTGGTATTTTCAAAGATTGTGCAATTTTTTCCGTTACAATATGGTTACGACCCATGGAAGAGTTGTAGAGGAAGCCTTCTAGTTTCCAAAAATACCAAAATCGCTGAATTTGAACACCATTCGGCAATTTTGTGAACAGAGACAGCGCGGCATGGCAGCATCGTTTTGTTTTTGAGCGGGGAAGAGGCCGCGGCTCCCTTGAAATCCCTGGGAGTCGCGGCCTCTGGAAAACATAGTTTTCTCGTCGGGGAAAGCTGTGTTTTCGACTCGAATCAGAGCTTCCGAAATTCTGCCGCTGAATGCATGCCTTCACCGTTTGCCAGACTTTTCATTAGCAATCACACTCAGCTTAAAATCAGCAGCCAATTCGATGGCTATAGTAGATTGGTGTTGTGAAACTTTAATTTCTAATTACAACGCTATTCCTTTTCCATTTCTGGGAAGCGTTCACCCATCTGCTAAATTGACAGCTGTGCTAAAGCGCCTATGGGAGTGAGTGGAAATGAGGTATACGGCCGTTGACGTATGTCACTTATCACTGCAACCAGAGCAACCAGAGATGCTCGAGAGGGTACCCTGTTCTTTTTCCAAGGGTACCCCTATAAAAACACTGAAAACTGCCTCATCCGAAAGTGTCAGTGCTAACAATGCTGATGAAGCAATCGTAGAAGGGTGTAAACATTCTAGCTTAAGTCTTTTATACGGGTGGACAAAATTGCACAATTGCACGGAAACAATTTCGGAAAATACCACTGTTCTTTTAGCCGTGCCATTGTGTCCCCCCTTTGACGTCAGCCTTATCTCCAAAGAATCTACAAGGCGTAAAAGAGGATTTGTGTTTTTTATTTTGTCACAGGTTAGCGTATAAGCAGTTTAGATTGCTAAGGTTTCGCATTGGAAAACTTATAGCCAAACCTAACCCTACATGATTTGGGTAAAAAAAAGAAACCTAACAAAACCGTATCTAACCTTGCTTACCTAACCCAACAAAATATATAGCTGCGATCCAATAACATAAAGGAAAAATCAAACAGAATAAAAACAAAGCAAACACTGTTTGCTAAGCCACACTTGGCTTTAATGAACAAATAGGTACCCGTTGCCTAATTTTAAGAAAGAAAGCCATTTGTGACGAAAAATATGAACTTGTGCTGTTCTTATCACTTCCTGTGATCATCATTTCACACAACTTCAGATTCAATTTCCAATGCATTTCACTGAGTTGCGAAATGCCATGAGAATTGAATTCCTTGTTGAACGCCACCCCTATATCATGTGTCACGTTAAATCCCGGCCACCTATCATGCATCATAAAATCCTTTTCATAATCACGTAATACTTCAAAATGTGGCAAAAGAGTAGCCAATCGTGGCAATGGAATCAACAATCACCAAGGAATTGTGGATTTCCATGCACTGCTTCTCTCTCAGAACACTGTCACATTGGGTGCAAAGAGCAGACAGAACAGAAACTGCAGTTCGGATGACATACTTTTTGGTTGAAAACTCCCAACAGATATTTATAGAAACCCTGTCATCATCGGAAATTGCTAACCGTTTTCATTGCACCAAATTTGACATGAATTACTCTCCTCATCACTTATCTCAGGTCTTCCACACATGGCACTTTCAATTTGATCAGTTTGCCAAGCTTTCTGGTAATGCAGTTTTTATACATGTGCTGGAAATCATTTCGAAAGTTATTACGCTGCAAAAGACAAAACCATGGCTTCCCTGGAAGCGAACCTTTTAATCTTGTTGGTCATGTGTTCAAACTGTTGGCTCTGCTGCAATGCAAGTGCGTAGTTTTCCTTCCCAGGCCTGGATGGTCTTGCTAATGGCATCATGGGTTATCGCTGCACATTCGGGGGTTATATGATTGGTGAATTTTGCCAGATTCCGTGGCCGGTGATCACTGTCATAAACCACAGACTTGAGATGTCCCCAGAGGAAGTAGCCAGTCTTGGGGGTTCAAATCTGGAATATGGATTTGCCGAGGTGTCTTCACATTGCGAAACCGCCGCATGCGAAATATTTCGCACCTTCGCATGCGGCGATGCGAAAGTTTTCGCAGTGTGGAGACAGGCCTTGAGGCAGTCAGTCCACGGGTCCTGCATGTCCGATCCACCTTCCTGGGAATTCTGCGCAGTTACGCACAACCTGGCTGTGGTGTGCTGGAGCTCCATCTTGTATGAACCAAATTTCGTCTTCGTCCGGAAGGGTTCGTATCGCCGGGATGCAGTTGTCGCGAAGCATGGTCAAGTAGCTCTGGCCGTTGACATTCCTTTCGAAGTAAAAAGGCCCCAAGATTCGGTTTCGGAAAATGCCAGCCCAACCAGGACCCGTTCGTCAGGCTGGAAATGCACTTCCTGCGTCCAACGTGGGTTCTCTGGCAGTTATCATGGCAGTTGTGCCTGTTGACCGTGCCGTTGATATGGAACGCTGCGTTGTCCCTATGCACAACAATTGTGAGGGTCCAGCACCTCAGCTCCGTGGATTCAATTGCCCACGATGAAAAATCGAGATGGACGGCATGGTCTTCATGGTTCAAGCCATAGACGATTCGTCACGTGTATGGGAAGTACTTGTTCTTTTCGAGTGTTCGTTTGACTTTGTTCTTTCTGAGTATTCGCCTGACTGTGTTCTTTTTGAGTATTCTTCTGACTGATCTCTGCTGGTACCGGCCTCCGCAGCCAATTTCCTTTGCAATTTGATTGAGCAGCGTTGAATCGTGGCCAAAATATCTGTCAAGGAATCCGGATCAGTCGCTGTTAACGGCCTGCCACATCTCGGGGCATCTGCTACGCTTCGGTTTCCTTGAACTTCGTGATCAACCTTGCAACAGTTGTATGAGATGGATGGCCGTGGCAGTTCTGGATGGTGCAGATTGAAAACGTCACATGCGTCAACTAATCAACTAACATACGTGTAGTTATTTTCGCCCACTATCAAAACAAGTTCAGTTCGCTGATCAAGCGTTATCACCACGTTTTAGAGCTCCATGAACTTTCGTTTAGACATAGAAAAATAACGAAAGACCAAACAAAAACGTTATTTTGAGCAAGTCCATCTGTTGCGTGACTTTTGCCTCACCCTGTATGTGATGTATATTGTGTATTATGCATTGTGTATTATGATTTTGTGCATATGGCATATGGTATACTGTTTGTTGCGCATTATGTATTTTTCAATTTGATGTGCGTTGTGCATAGTATAATGTGTATTTTCTACATTTGCATTGTGTATTGTGCATAGTTCATTGTGCATTGTGATGTATGTTGTGCATAGTGTTGTATTTTGTTTGCATTGTGTATTGTACATTGTGTATTGTTGAATGCGCTTTTGCACCGTGTGTTGTGCGTTGGGTATTTTCATTGATTATTGTGGTTTCTGTCTTTTGTGCTTTGTGTTTTCTGCATCTTTACATAGTGTATTCTGTAATGAGCATGGCGTGTTGTTCATTGTGATGTACTTTGTGCATAGTTTACACGCATTTGCGTTCTTTAGTTTTGTGCATAGAAAATTGTGAACAATTTTATTTTGTTCATTGCGTATTGCGCATTGTGCATTTGTGTACTCCGACTGTGCATTGTGTGTTCTGATTTTGCATTGAGTGTCTGTATGGCGCAGTGTATTTGTATATTTTCATTTATGTTGCGCATTGTGCTTAGTGTATTGTGTGTTGTGTGCAATATGAATTGTGTATTGTGCATTGTCCTTTTTGTGCTGTGCATTGTGTATTGTGAATGTGCATAATGTGAATTGTGCAGTGTATTATGTGTTGTGATGTGTGTATTCAGATTGTGGATAAAATTCTGATTGAGCGTTGTGTATGGTTTCAGTGTATTTCATATTTTCATTGTAATTGTGCATTGTGCATAGTGTATTTTATGCTATGTATTTTGGCAATTGTGAATTGTATATTGTGCATTCTTCATTTTGTGTCGAGTATTGTGTATTGGGATTTTATTTTGTGTGTTCTACATTGTGAAATGTGTATAGTGTGTTGTTTGTTATGTTTCATTGTTAAGTTTTCATTTTGTATTGTGCTTTGTGTATTGTGTATTTGTGGTTGGACATTCAATTAACTGCATCAAAATGAAGCTGGGTTTCTCCATGTCGTTTTTGTGATTATTATGATATTGTGACTTTTCGGTATTTTCCTTGTTTGGGTCTTTGATTTTTTGTCTTGGATTTGCCTCTTTGCATATTCCTGAATCGATGATTGGTTCATTTAGATTGATTGGTTTGTTTGTTTGGTTTGTTGGTTTGTTTGACCGATTGCATTTCGTTTTTCTTTTGTTGTCTGATTGATTTGTTTGGATTGATACGCTTTTTCGTTTTTTATTTGGCTGGTTTGTTGGTTGACGTTTAGCTTTGTGCTTACTAGCTTTACTTTGTTTGTGATTGGTTGATTGACTTGCTCTGCATTTTTTACTTACTTGTTTGCATGGTTGATCGTTTGGCATTTTTGACTGTCTTGCTTTGTTCGCCTGTTTTCTTTGGGTTTGTTTTCTTTGCATTTTCAATCTGCTGGTTGGCATGTCTTGTTGTGTCTGGCATATAATTAGATTTGCGTTTTTTCACGCAAGCATCTAATAATTAGAGGTCTCCGCAGAATTTACCGCGGTAGGTTAGTTCTGGCAACCCGTCGGTAGCTCTCTGGATGAAGCACAGGTGACATAAACGTTGATGGAGTGTCGGCAGTGGTGTTGTTTGCTGTCGCGTTGCGTGGTGTATCAATGGCGATAACCCATGGATTCGTTTTAGTACCAGAATGAGAAGTTCGGGGCCTGCTGCATGCAACAATGAGTTTGGATTGTGTTCACGTGATCCGTTCGAGGTGATGTTGAAGGTGGGACGAGTTTGTGTGATTGGAATCATTGCAATTATTTGTCGATCGATTGTTGGGCTAGAATAGCGGTCATGTTCAGCAGGTATGTCTGGCGTGGCAGTTGATCACATCACAGGGTGGGTCACCGGTGGTTCGTTTGTGTCAGGATAGGTGGTGAGCTTTACCATGTCAAAATCTGACTGTTTAGCGGCATTAAACGTTACCTGTCGTTCGCGACGAAGCTTAAAGAAAACCAATGCTATATCGGAGATCCTCATCAGTTGGCTCATGTAAAGTTACTATTGTATCATTTGGGATTCTGGTCACTGCTCTCATTGTTTCCGATTCAAGTAGTGTATAATAACGTTTTACGCACGCCCCATAACAGCAGCAATAATCACGCGGGCGAGAGTGGAAGTCCTGGCTTCATGGTTGCGCGGCGTTTCAATCAAAACCGGTTATTGATGGCAGAGAAGGTAAAGAGAGACCAGGTCAACCTTTCAAGAGAGAAAGATGGACTCGTGCTCGGTTGACCTCTGCAAGTGAACAAAGAGGGTCAGTGAACGACTTCTCTGGAGCTAATTTCTTAGCAGGTTATGGCCTGCTGACATTTATGAGCGAAACTATTTATTTCTTTACCTGCTGTTTCTTCGAGAAAATTGTTCGCGTCACAGCAGTGTGTCTGAGATGATTTCAAAATCAAACTTGACTCCGCATTACATATCACAAGAAAGAGCACATTACATGCAATCTCATCCAGAGTGGTCTCCAGCAAAAAGGTTGGGGTTTTATTGCCACTAATTGAAAGACCTGCAAAAACATGACCTTAACCACCAATAATTTAAATTAGGAACTCTTCCGTGCTCCAGGACAAATGTCGAGAGATTTTTTCCAGCAAATGATTTCTGAATGAAATTGCTTACCGGTAAAAAATTTAAAACCCGAATTTCCATAAAACATCGAGAAGAGAAATGACAAATCACAGTGATAACTGGAGTGCAAGAGAGACTTAACTCAAAAGTGCATCGCATCCGATTCCCTTTTGATTTTTTACTTTATTGGAGTTAGGGCGGGAGTAAAGCCCGTCAGACTTATGTGATAGAACGAAAGGAATGAGGAATCTCTATAGGCATGGCATTCCAATCCTTGAGTGTTCTCGGGAAAAAGAATTCAGGCACATTTTTTGTTTTTTTATCCGCCAAAATTCCCTTAATATCGTGAAGGGCTCATCTGTAATGAAAGTATTCAGGCTTTCGAAGTCGGAGAGAGCGGAATTGAGGTTTTTTCCTTTTTAAAACTTATCAAGGAATGTTATTTTTTCTCAGTCCTGTGAGATTTCAGAGGAGTGAGTCCAACATTAGTAAAAGTTGTATATGGCACTGGCTGTGCGATCATAGTTTCAAGGAAATCCTATAAAAGCCTGGCTGCGCAGCTATGAACTTTCTCAACGGTATATCAGAAACATGGTGCGGGTGTCAAACGACAGACGCATGCTCAAGATGATTCATTCACAAATAGGCATACATATTCTTTCCTAAATAATCCAACCGATGTCGTTCGGGACAAAGTTCATTTTTGCATTTCATCGGTCTTTGCTCATCCAAGTAAGAGCAGATTTCAAAAACTTTTCGTTTCTTCGTCGAAAAGGTAAATCAGTGGGGAAGAATGAAAGAAAAGCAAGAATGAAAAAACCAGATTGAAAAGCAAATTGGTAGTTTTTCAAAGTTCGCTCAATCCCACCGCTCAGATATGCGAGTATTTGGGAAAGACATTTTCATTGTTGAATTATAATTGCAGTTCAACCGAAGCCGAATGTAGTGAAGACACCAGTAAAGACGACCAATAATTCTTCCGCGGCCCCTGCGTTGAATGCGAACAAGAATCAATCAACAACTGCAGGTGAGATCAGCATTTGAAAGGGGATTTGGTTGGCTCACCAACTACCCGTAATTATCGCCCGTGTTGCATATTTTCACCTGTGGGAAATCGAGAGTTTCAGCTGGGCTTGTATTTGGACGAGAATAAAGCGCGAATAGAGCGATCGTGTGCGAGAAGAACTTGGAAACCGAGAGTTTCTGATTGTTCAGTGACCTTGACGAGCGGATAAAAGCGCACGTCAGCTACAGTTCAACGGCAGTATTCCGGAAGACGAAGGTGACGTCGCCGACGGGATGGCGAGTAAGCTCAATGCAGGCTCCCTTGGGCAACTCAGCAAAGCGGCCCTGACTACCTGGATCCCTCCTCCGTGGCCTTCTTTCCCTTTTCTCTCCACGTGTAAAAATCATTGAGGTGTTGCAGCAAATTTCAATATGGGGGAATAGGAGTTAATTTTAATTTTTATTATCAATGTGCGTTATGTTTCCACACAATAATTATGGACGTTTTTTTAAATGCAGCAAATTTTGCAAGTTTCGTGGTGATGAAAATTAAAGCAATAGGCGAAATCCAATCACACAGGGATTATTGCATGTGTCTGGACGGCCTCATCTTGTTTGTGAGTTAGGACAAAGAAACCATTTGCCTTCTTTGACCCGTTTGTAGGTGAAAACTGGAAAGTGAATTAAAGTTAGAAGCAGATGGATGGTGTACTGATTGGGCATTTCCATTCGTTTTGAAAATATTCATCTCGTTTTCTGTCATACCTTGCCTCCGTTGGTTGCCGCCTACTGTGGGAGGAATCGTCACTGCTTTGCGCCAGTGACGTTCGCAATTGAACAAAAGCCATCATTAGCAGTGAAAGTAAAAAAACGATTATGCTCGCTTCGTCCCAACGATTTTCCATTTTTCAACACTGATGTCCATGCTGCACATGTCCGTCATGAAAAGGCAGCATTGGAGAAAGTGAGAGTGAGTGAGAGAGAATATGGGATTTACCCAGTGGTGAAAGTTAACCGGTTCTCTTTCGATTTGGAGCCGGCTCTCCTCGTGAAGTCATGCGCAGATGAGCATTCTCCCACTTCATCGGCGGCAAATGTATTTTTCAGGTTTTAAACCCACGGTATAAGAATATCAGTGCCTGAAATAAGTCGACCTATTTTCACTTTGGTGCAAAACTGAAATCAGTGGAACTTACTCTGGCGGCCAAAAAAATCGGAGGCATCTTTCGGAGGGTCAGCTCTTCGCTCGACCGGCAGCTTTTCCTGTTGGTTTTTAAACCTGTATCCACCTCAGAAATTTGCCTTCACGTGAGGCGTGGTTTGGGTTTTATTCTGAACTCGATTGTGATCGGTGTTGGTGGTCTGATCCCTGCAGATTGGGTGACCTGCTTTCTGAGAAATTATTTTCACTGATTGTGCGCAAGTAAACAGCACAAACTTTCCTCGGAAGTCACAAACATTCCTGGATAGGAAAGCAATTATTCTATCCATTCTCTGGAGTAGAAGATACTGTATTATGGTTTTCGCGAATTGCTTCGAGAGATCACTAACCCCGGGTGTTTCGCTTGAATCAAGCAGTAAGATGCATGGTGTTTTACTGCATATTTGCTTTTGAGAAAAGTGCCTGTCTGATTTTGCAGTGTTCAAGTCTGCTGCGAGGGGACAATTATTGCGGAATCGAATGATACCACGAAAGCAAGTGAAAAATGAGCCGCTCGCTGGGCTAATATCCAGAATAACTAATAATGTTTTTTCTGACTTTTCTTTTCTTTTCCCCACCTTTCACGAAAACAATCGTAGATGTTCAGAAAGTCTTTGTTACGGACTTGGTCCTCACTTAAATTTTATAGTTAGCCCCCTAACTTCAATTTGAACGTTCTGTGAAGGCCATTGGGTTTAAGTATAGGTGGAAAGGAGTATCCCACAACGTGCGGTAGGCTAAGAGTGCGTATTGTGCAAGAAAGAAAGCGAACTATTACTGCGTTCACAAATGCATCTATTTCATTGTCTCATGTTTTCAACAACTTTTTGTCCATTTTATTTGGGTCATGGAAAGGCGACTTTTCCATATTCTCGCGCATGCATTACCCTTCGTGTTGTATGTAGCTTCCAACGACCTGCTAATTATTCTCAAGCAGTTTCAAGCATGCTAAGCATTTTTAGTGTACGAGTACATACAGGATTCCCAGGGATCTGGCAAGATGTGAAACTCAGAAATCGTGCAATTGTTGGCAATCTCACAAAACAACTTGATTTCATTTGTAATTCTTTTCACGCATCGTTCAATAGCCAGAAAGCAATTTTTGAGATCAGCATTGAGATAGCGAATGGCTTTGAAAACTGTGGACATGCAAACCAGGCTGAAACGTCAGTCAATACCTTTTAAGCGTTGCTGTGCTTGCGCGGTTACTGGCCACTTCTTGCCAGTAACGCCACGCGCAGTGGTTCAAGGTCGCGGGAAAAACAGCCCAGCACGGACCTCGACGACTTTTTGAAAACGGTCTGTATATTGACACATGACAAAGCTTTTGTTTTTTTATTGAATAAAACTTGTTCCATATATCCTTTAAGGGAAACGGCCACCGACGAGATCCAGAAGTTTACCTGTGAATTCAGGAACGAATAATGGCAATGTGAGGAACACAACATCTGCAGCGTCATCAGGTGAGATCGACAATGCAAGCTGATTTGGTTTTTCCAGGTAATCCCAAAATCACGGCCTGTCTAGCTGATTGTGAAAACTATAGGTGACTTCGCCCCTGCGGTTTCGGTCGCAAAACCCCTCTCTAGACTGTTCCTCGTGAAGCGGCTTCGACTGCTGCACTTCAATAGTTTTCTAACATGCATCTCAATATTTTGCCTCCTAAATATTCACCGTACAGCATCAACTCATTTTAAGGTGTTCTCATGTGAATTGTGCAGATGTGAGTTAAAAGTTAATAAAATCGCAAAAATTTTGAAACGCTCAAAATAACCCATTGGACGGGCAAAACGGCTCAGTATTTAGATTTTCCTGTTCTCATTGATTGAATAAGGTCTTATAATTCCACATTTTCAAGGCTGCACGAGATCTGGTATGGCTCAAGCGTAGAAACGAAAGATCTCATAGCTCAATCTTTCTGATAGAATGTTTTGGCACAACACATAAAGAAACCTCCGAGATAACTCCAAGGATATCGAAGATGTTACTCTCTCTTTTAATTGTCTGTTTAAAAGGTGGACCGCGTGCTAAAAATTCCAAAATTCCCCACATCCGACTATAATACAGTTTAAATAAAAATTAACACTGATGTCAGATGTCCACCAGGTTTGATCGTGAGGTTTCAACCGGATTTTTTTGCTGCGCATTCATTGCCAGGCAGCGCCTTCGAGGCTGTAACGTGAAGCGAAATGTGTGCTTGAATTGCGGCAAGGTCAGCGGTAGACAGCGACCTGCTGACCGCTTCTCGTGCCAGCGTTTGACTCGAAGGCGAAGGCGGGCTGCCTTGTTCAGAATTTCGGAATAATTGCGCCCGCCGCCAATGTGTTCGTTGCCTCGTTCGCCAGGTCGAATACACGGTGTGCCGACTGCTTGCCTTGTGTGGTTGAACGTGTTTTTGCCACAGGTTTTGGTCCAGGACAAATTCTCACTGGTTTCACGAAAGCCACACCCACAGCTTATCCAGGAAATTAACGTCTTGGCAGCATTTTAATGACTCAGTCATCGGCCCGTTTTTTATTGAAGGGAACATCAATGGAGAAAAGTAGGTAGTGCGGTTACTCCAGGAAGAAGTGTTCCCAAGAGTGCACCATCAGATGATATCCAATGATTGTTTCCTTCAACATGATGGCGCACCAGCCCACTTCAGTGTCCTCGCCCGCAACTACACCTTAATGAGCAACTGCCAGGAAGGTAGATTAGCCGTGTAGGGCCGATGTCGTGGCC
Source organism: Sinentomon sp. SZTP_YWyxl (assembly GCA_030068105.1). Lineage (NCBI taxonomy): Eukaryota > Metazoa > Arthropoda > Protura > Sinentomata > Sinentomidae > Sinentomon > Sinentomon sp. SZTP_YWyxl. Next base: position 15,577 of record JASGXE010009627.1, read on the forward strand.
TCCGAGGTCACCAGACCTGTCTCCATATGGGGACACCTGAAATCCAACGTGTACCAACAAGGTTCGGCCAAACAACTTAGGAGAACTGCGATCGGCCATTTTGAGGGTCACTAATGCCATCACACCTGCCATGATCAGCAATGTATTGCAAGAATTGGACCATCGTGTCCACAATTGTGTCACTGCTGATGGAGCATATTTTGAGCCTCTCAAACACTGAATCGGGGCAGGACGATCATTCCATCTGAATGTGGTGCACCCAGTACCTTATTGCAGTGACTGGCTGATTGCCGAACTCATATCAGATTTTCGTCCGAGCTTTATTCCGCACTGGCAGTTTTTTAAGCCGAAAACAATTTCATAAATGACCGGTAAATTCCTATTCGTTCTGTACAGCTAGTAACTTTAAAACTGAACACTATATGGTGGTATATGGGAACCGTGAATGCATGCACTCCCGAATGCATTGCCAGCTGCACGGATTGCGTGCTAGCTGGTGAATCAGGGGTTCATCACTCTCCCATTTGCTGCTTTGTGAACATGCGACGTGACAGTCCATCACGTTTGGTGGCCGTGGCGTTTCTTCTCCAGGACGTTTCGTCGCCGTAACGTTATGTCGCGCGATGTTTATCGCCATAACGTCAAATTCTTGAGGATCATACAACCGGAAGGAGCTCATTCATGATAGTGTGTTATTGGGACAGGAGATAGCAGCGCAACAGGAGGCAAACGATCCAATTATTGTCTCGAACCCCCTTCAAATGTAACCGATGGACTGAAATTTCACCGGTGATTCACCGGTAATGCAGTGCTCCTCAAATTGCACCTGTGAATATGGAAGACCCCTCGATAACCAGGCACCAGTAAATGTGAAATCCCCCCCCCAAAAATTACCGGCGAATATGGAACCGAAGTCCTTCCGAGGGTGGCTGTGGCGGCATCCTTTCGGCGAAACCTTGGTGGGTCCAATTCAAGGTTAGGGTCATTGGTCAAGTTGTCGAGTCTCATTTCGACCAAGCCTATTTGGTCAAAAGCGAAACCGAGGACTTGCAAAGTGTGACTCGGGCTGGCACTCGGCA
>JASGXE010009628.1:0-16118 GCA_030068105.1 Sinentomon sp. SZTP_YWyxl
CCAAGGTCCCACGCCTAAAACTTCCTAAACATTGTAAAGACTTTGCACGGAAGAAAAATTTGATCACGGTTTGCAAACTCAACATGTGTAGCATGAAAAATTGAAAGAAATGTGAAAACCTGGACAATTTTTTCACTCATCAGGATGGGCGATCTTTCCTCGAAAATTCATGGTTCCATCCCTCTGTCGTCGATTCAGGCGCTGAATTGAGAATGATAGAGTTCACTGGAGCAGATAAATGTTTTGCGATGTTACAAATGGAATTTCAGCATTCAAATCAATCAAGGCAAGAGTTACATTGTGACGTTATTTTATTGATTTCATCAACCAGGCCAGTAGTCGTCAAATTATTCAGGGACGCAGAATTTAAATGGAACATTGAAATTTCATTCCAAAAATATAGTTCTGGAAAGGAAAAAATGAATCGGCACAGGAAGTGGGCGATTTTCACAGTTGGACTAGTGGAAACCATCACCCTCACGGGATTGATATTCGGTTGGGGTGCAGTGCAAAATGTCTACGAACAGCTAGGGGTGTTTCACAGTTACTGTGATGAAGATGACCAAAGGTGGTCGTCAGTGAATCCGTTTGAAAGTGCCAGTGACAGCAATGGCAGCCTAGTTCTATCGGCATCACCAGTGGTGTCAACTGGCCTGCCCTTCGCATCCCAGAACATCAGTGAGCTCGACAGTGGCCCAGCCATTTCAAGGAAGACACGTGACTACAAAGATCTTACCTCGAAGGACAGCAGTTACCTAACAAACTCCTTCACAGATGAAGGGCTGTCCTTCCGGTATCCAATTACAGCCATGCCGACTTCATTCTCAGGTGGTGAAGGATCATTACCGTGGGGTAGTCAAAGGTCAAGGACGCCGCAACGTGGAACATCGAGGTCAGCAAGAAATGTATGTTTTTATTCCAGATTGAATCCTATTTTTGACATCAGAGATGTTGAAAACAACCCAGCAGTATGGTCTGTTATACCACTAAACATTTGCCTTCACACAAAACATAACAGAACAGTAGGTACATAACATAACATTGCATTACATCACATTACATTACATTACATAACATTACATTGCATTACATCACAATACATTACATTACATTACATTACATTACATTACATTACATTACATTACATTACATTACATTACATTACATTACATTACATTACATTACATTACATTACATTACATTACATTACATTACATTACATTACATTACATTACATTACATTACATTACATTACATTACATTACATTACATTACATTGCATTGCATTGCATTACATTACATGACATTACATTGCATTACATTACACAACATTACATCATATTGCAACAGACAAACAACATAAACATTGCCTCCAAAAACAACTCATTTGTGTAGAGAACAAATAAACAGGTGCGATGACGCTACTATTGGGGAACTCCAGACGTAACGGGTGCTTCTCTGGAGAAGAAATCTTGCACCAAAACGCACTGAGATCTATTTGCAAGAAGGAGTCAACAATTGCGACAATTTTGGCGGAAAATTTGACTGTATATGTATAGGTATACAAGCTTCTGTTTTAGCTTTGATTTCTGGATGTTGCGAACGCCTTCGCAAGATCCAGAAATATGGCATGCTCACTGCATCAATAGACTTTGCCAGATCATCAATTATTGTGGAAGTTGCGCCTCGCATGACCGATAGACGTTGGACACGTATGATAGATAGATGGTAATTCGGATAGACACGATCAATGGGTTCCAAGAAGATGGACAGTTTCTGGGATAGAAATTTTCGGAGTTTGTTTTGGATACCATCAAGATCGGCGGATTTCTGCTTCTATAAAGTCTCTATCTAACAAACATTCAATACCTCATCGGAAAATAAAAGTTTAAGTGTTTAAATAGGAAAGTGACGGCCGAAATTAATCAAGTCGTCAGGGTCTCCGAAAGAAAAATAAATGAGAAACAATTTCCGGAATGCCCCTCGATGTTCGACACAAGTTAAAAAATGGCCGAATTTGGAAATGTGTAAATTGCATGATCAGCAAACCGCAAGCCAAAGGATTTCAGTCTCGTCAAGACGAATAAAAGAGTTCACCCAGAATTGTGAATATTTTACACAATATAAATCGATGGTTTTTTATTTTCGTTCTCAAAACCTATGGCTTCACATCTTTGAAGGTCATTTTTGACGGCAAAACGTATTCACGCGTCATATTTCACAAAATGCACAACATGTGATACGATTTTCAGATGTTAGCACTGTGAAGGGTTTTGCGAAAGAAAATTCTGTGACAGAAAACAAACGCTTTTTTGCAATCGATGATGTAGCTTTGTTTTTAACCCTTTCACAGCTGCGGTAATGACGGCTCTTGTAAATACTCTTTCGAAAAACGGATCAGGGAGCAACTTTTCGCCTCCGTATTTTCGTTCACAAAAGTTCCGCCACGTGCTTTTTTGCTTTTTGTTCCGTTGCTTTCAGGAAGTCCGACGGCTCTGGTTTTTTTTTAATTTCGAAAATCGAGTCACGCACAAAAATTTCTTCACGTGCTTTTCCTTCCGTTGCTTTCAGACAGTCGATGTGTCCTCGAACATCAGCGGCAGTGACGCCCTGCCGAACGATCACAATGCTGGCGGCATGGACAATTCCAGCGATAGCGATCTCATTATCGATGGTATTGGCAAACGCCACATTTGTGCAAAGCAATTGGAAATGTTCAATCTGGTCTTCATCGTTTCATCATGCGTGTATGGCCTTTCTGGAATCATCATTGGTTACATGCTGGATTACATGGGACTCTGGGTTACCAGATTCTCGGCCAGGTGAACGTTGAAATATCTCTTATTTTTCAGCTTGACCGTACTTTCAGTAAACTTTTCAGCAAATCTTATTTTTTTTCGAAAGCTTTTGCATCCAAACATTGAACGAGAACTGGAATTTTCTTCAGTGTCTTTCAAAAATCTCTTGATAACCCCAGATCAGTCAGTGCATTCGCGTGCAACGCTGACGGCATGAGCACACGGCGCAATATTTGATATGAAAAATGAAGAAATGCAAAAAAGGGTTGCAAAGGTGATAAGCAGCTATTTCCAAGAGACTTTAATTTGTGGATTTGGTCCTCATCTTTGATCCTGTGATGTCACAATTCGTACAACGAGTGGATTGACAACCATCAAAAATTGGCGAATACCAACCGCAGTCGGTTGACAAGGAACAAGCAGTGAGAGTATGCATGTGTAGCACCCTAGACGGTTTAGGGTGCAAATAAATTGTTCCACTTGGTTTGGTATCACAATTTGCCCATCCCTGGAAAAATCTGTTGGACAGCCCTCACTTCCGTCCATTTGTCAGAATGTGGGAAAAAGTTTTCTGCTGAAACATTTTTTCCTTGCAAACCAAATTGCAAATCTCCCGCTGTGATGAACATTCCTTTTGCAAGAAACTGGAGTTCTCATGACAGGCCTCTGCAAAGCTAATCCCAATTCTTAAGAATTAGACCACTGGCAGGCATGGATCTATATGCTAAATGGTTTAAGTCGAGCGAGATGTCGAAATGATCGTTATTTAAGATGGAATTTATGGCAGTTGGCTTGTCATGAGAACTCCAGTTTCTGGCAAAAGGAATGTTCATCACAGCGGGAGATTTGCAATTTGGTTTGCAAGGAAAAAATGTTTCAGCAGAAAACTTTTTCCCACATTCTGACAAATGGACGGAAGTGAGGGCTGTCCAACAGATTTTTCCAGGGATGGGCAAATTGTGATACCAAACCAAGTGGAACAATTTATTTGCACCCTAAACCGTCTAGGGTGCTACACATGGGGTAGGTCTGGTTCAGCTTTCATAAAATTAAGAGAAAGGGAAATGCATGCATCAAATCATATCCTGGAAGTTAGCGTCATCAAATGTGGCTGCAAATTGAAAGCTTTACAAAAAACGAAAACATGCTTTGTTGTAGCTTGTGGAAAATGCAAAACCAATGCACATTCAGCGCTTTCACGTTCGTGAGTATTTTTGGGTTATTGGCCTGACACAAAATGCACGTACCCAACAACTCCTTTCTTGTTGTATGACCCTAATGTCCGTGTTTTCTTGATTTTTCTTCCTTTCTTTTCAGCTTGACCACACTTGTTGGCTTGGTGCTGATGGGATTAGTTGACGAATGTGAGTTGCCACCATTGCGTTTTTTGTGAATAATTCAGATCTTGATTTTTTTCTTTTTGTGGTTTTTCTCAGCCTGGTTTCATATTCCGATCTTCTCATGCATGTTCGCTTTTTGGTGCTATGCACGGTGTTTAAAAGAACATTGTTGCGCAGTGTTGTTCTGTTGTTTTGAACAAAAATGTACACAGTGACTTTGTCATGTGATGACTTCTTGGAGCACCTTTTCTCATCGAAAAAACATGGGACCTGGCACTTCAAAGCGGCTTGAACACGACTTCGTTGACGCCAAAAGCAAACTGCCATGTCAAATAAAATGCCAAAAATTACACACGGGAACAAGATTGCTCGATGCACCGTCACTTGTGCGTATTTCAGTGTCACGCAAACCTATTTTTGCCCAGGTATTTGCGAGATGTAAGGACAGATTTGACAACGGCTACGATTTGGATTGACGCCAACTCCGTTCTATGTTCTATTCTGAGTTGCATGAATTCATTCCCCGGTGGAATGTGGGATTTGACTAATTTCTGGACTGCGTGATGTCCCTATACCTGATATCAACGGAGTTGGTGCAATGGGTTAAGTAATTTATACGGGGGGACACAATTGCACGGTAACATGGAAACATTATCAGAAAAAAGCTGTACCCTTAGCCGTGCAATTGTGTCCCCCCTTTGGCACCAGCATACGGCACAGGGTGTGCCTTATTTCTCTGGAGGGTGGGTAGTCGGTTGGGATGGGTTAGGCGCTTTGAATAGGTTAAGTTGAGTTGGGTTAGGTTCAGTTAGGTCGTTAGGTTTGGTTAGGCGAGGTTAGGTTAGGTTAGGTTAGGTTAGGTCAGGTTAGGTTAGGTCAGGTTTGGGTTCTCTGTGCAGTGTACCTTTACTTAAAACAACCTGGACCTAATCTAATCCAATCTGACCTAACCTGACCTGATCTCCCTGCGCGATCTCTTATTAAGCGACTAAACCCCATGATTTGCTCAGCCCGCAATTACAGATACAGAATAAGAAAAAATAATGCAGGCAGTATAGCAACGAAAATGCAAAAGAAATCCGTTTGAGGAGAACACAATTGCACGACAGAGAAACAGCACACCCTGTTGGTACCGTCTGCAGAAGCCAAAGGTGGGACACAATTGCACGGCAAGTACAGCTTTTTTGTAAAAATGTTTCCCTGTGACCGTGCAATAGTGTCCCCCCCTTATAAATGACATAACCCGGTGCAATACTCCACCGAATCTTTCAAAACTTCTGTTGGCCGATTTTTCTCTCGAAGGCATCCAAACATAGCCTTCGTAATTTTATTTCTTCGTCGATAGCCCTTGCGGTCCAAGCCGACGAAGTTTGAGGAATTTATCTTATTTCTGTTCCACCACAATGTTTGGCGATTCAAGCATCTTATTTTTATGCCTTGCTTTTTTAGCTTCGGGAATGCTCTTGTTTCCCGGTACAGTCCTCCTTGGCATCGGTGGTAATGCGCTGAGGATGGCAGATCTCCAGTTCTGTAATTTGTTCGCCAAGCAAAGAGCAACTGTCATGACGCTCTATCTCGGCGCCTACGGAGCCTCTGGAATATGGTTCCTCACTGTGCAGGTATGAGGTGTGGGCCTAAGTGAGAAATAGTTACCAGTGGCACTGAAATGGGCTTTTCAGCCCACAACAGTTTTCAATCAACAGGGAAAATATGTGATACGAATACGTTTCGCGGTTATTCGCACGGATTGTTCGCAGCCCTATGCTGAAATAGCATCACAGATGCATAAGTTTTTTTTTATTCAATCCACTTCCGCGGACAGTGGCATCGCAACAGCCAATCTCGTCGTCGGAATTTGTGACGTCATCAATTTTGGCATTTTTGCCTTGCCACCGCTTTTTGCCATTTGGCATGTTTGCCACCGCTTCGTAACTCTATCTTACTTCGCAATAGGGTATGGACAGGCCAGGTTAGGAAAGGTCAGGTTAGTCGGTTAGTATAGGTTTCGAAAATTATCCTAAATGTTCAAATTGGCTGGAATTCCCACCAATCAATCAGAGACACGTTTGCGGAAGTGGATTGGAAAAAAATATGCCCCACAGATTATGGATCACTATCAAGCATCATGAGAAAAAGGAACACGGGGTTATCAGAGATTTCTTTTCACCGAAATTTCTGAATCTTAATTTTGAGGATTTTTGAATGGAAAATAAACCGGAGCGAATCAGAACTAAAAGAAATGAAAAGGGTGAATTCCTGAAAATTTCTGAAAAGATCTGCTTGTGAAATTTGACGTGAATGACAAGATTCGAATTCCGAATGCCAATACGCTTTTCCCGGATGCCGTTTCGGCAGCCCAGCACCCGGTCCAAGGACGTAATTCTCAAACCCAAATCACGTGCACAAATGGCAGCAAAAGCCCAGGTTGCAAACATCAGGGAGAGCAGCATCAACCGGCCAAGGAAAAAATGGTGATGGCGCAAATCCCCATTGTGGCTGTTCCCATTCCATCGCAAATTCTTGCATTCGTCCTGCTTTTTCAACTTTTCAGTACCTGTACAATTACGGGATATCTCCTTCGATTGCAATGTACATCTTGGCAGCTGTTTCATTTCTCTCAATCCCACTGTCACTGATCATGCCATCAGACCGGATAATGGATTCAACGGAGCTGAAAGCTACAACGGCACGAAATGGTAACGAAGAGCACATCAATTGAATATCATGTCTTTCGCGATTATGAAATAAGATTGAAATGGGATATAGGATTTTTTCATATTCGGCAATGTTCATCGATCAATAATTTGTTTAATGTAAGTTTCCAAGACCTGACAAACGCCACAGCCGCTACACCAGTGACTGCAGGATGCTTCAGGAAACTTTTTTTAGCATTGTGAATTTTTTTCTGCGAACTCTTTCTGAATCCTTACTTATTTTATCATGCGCAGCTAAGATTTATTTAGTAGGCCTATATCCTAACGATCAACCTCCCGCCATGCGGCCACAAAATGTGATCCAAGGTGAAGAATTCTTTTGTGGAAAGATTTCTAGCCGGCGTGGAACTGAAAAGAATGCCATCGCTGCTCTCTCTTGGGCAGTCAATGTCGAACTATCTCTTGGCATCAACACATGGAAGATGTTGATGACCCTGTGAGGATGTTGATGATTCACTAGACAGTTTTAATCATGGGGTGCTGATGACTACGGGGATGTTGATGATCCTAAGAATGAACATGATTCTGGATTCCCATAGAAGTTGAAGTGATGGCATTGTTTTCATGGTCAATACTTTTCAAATTCGTCCTTGAAACTTTGTTGGGACACTTGGAACAGGCTGGAACTTGCACGAGGAAATTGTTTCGTGAACTGGTATTTGCCTGCGAGTCCCACAGGGTTTATCAATTTAATTTTACAGGCGTAGCGAGTAACAACGGTGTTAACAATAACCGGAATCCGACACAGAAGAATGGTGTCACTGCAGGTTCGAAGAAGAACAAGAAGTCCTCTCAGGAGAGCAAGAAGCGTTTCATCACTCGCGTCAAGGACACCGTCCCACTAACTGCATCCATGTTCTGCTTCTCGGCCTGGATCCATCAGTATTGGTTCCACGTGAGCATGATTGCGACCATGTTCTACCAGGGAAGTTACAACGCCTGGATCCAGGATATCACTGACGACTTCCACATAAGTTAGTTTCTGATCTGATAATTTACCACGAATTTCTCGCTAAGATACGTCAGACTCACGTTATCCTTGGACGTTGGTACAATCCACCAAAATTGTTTTGGGAAAGACAATCAATTCTGTCGAGATTTCAAGATCTTCATGGCTTCGAATTTCCTGAGGGTTTTTCGCATGGGTTGTCCTTTGATCGCCGAATATTCGTGGATCAGATTTCGCTGTTCCTGTAAATGCCATTTTGGGACGGAGCGTCGTATCTTCCGCAAAAATGCATTTGACATCACTGAATTTCACTTTTTGGGCGTGTGGGTTCATTTTTGATGGCGCGATTGCGTTGCGGTGACACAATTCGGACCTGACAGAATTAACATGTCAAGCGGTTAACAAGATATCCAATGCAACCCAGCATGCGGCAGTATGATGAGGCACAAGGTTCACCGCAAAACTAGTCTCACGAAATAATCACATTCATTTCATTTCTCTTTTTCAATTTTTAATCGACGAAAAATATTTTCACTCCGAATGACTCCCTTATTATACAAGTATGTACCGGCATTGGATCATGGAAGTCATGATTTTTTCTGTGACTATACAGTCAAAAACTCGGCCTGACATCGCCAATGTCGGGGGCTTCAAACACCAACCATAACTGAACCAATAACACGAGAAATAAACTTCTGCTCCCGTCGGTACCTGCACCACATGAAACAAGACACCCATGACCATGTAATTCTTGGCAGCCGGGTGCTCAGCCATCAGGAAAAGCCAGGAAATTTCGGCAAATTGGAATAGTCAGGGAATTTTCTGAAAAATATGGGAAGTCAAGGAATTTTTTGCAATTTTGAAGGACCTTTTCTTCAAAAAAGGCAGGTGAAATCTGAGTTTTTGGGGAATTTGGTCAGGGAATTTGTGAAACGATTTCTGGAAAAGTCACGGAAGCCAGGGAATTTTCTATTTCAAAAACGATGAACATCCCTGGCAGAATTGATGCCCGAAATGGCGAGTGATGTTTGGATCCATCTAGGGGAGACTATCTATCACTCCAAGTTCTTGTTTCTCTTTTCCCACACCAAACCTCCTGGCGAAATATTTTCCATTCTGTTAACCCTTACGAAAAAACAGCCGAAGAAAGCCACTCTTCTGGCATTCATGTCTCTCGAATGTCGTCAAACTCACTGCTGAAGAGTTCTTGGAATGTTGGAAAAATGACAATTCTGAAATTAGAGGATATTGTTTTGCAACCATGAAAAATTCACACATGCAGGAAGATGTTGTCCAAACATAATCTGAAATCGAAATTCTCAAAGACAAATCGCAAAATTTTGCAACCGAATTGATAAGTTGACATCCTTTTCCGACTTTTGTTCCATTTCGACAAATTTCAGCAAACAGCGTTCAACACCAGCCAAAAACTAAATTAAATAACTGAATTTGAACGTTCCATGGATAGGTGCGAGAATAATGTAAGTGATTTGAGTGATTTTTACATTTTCAGAAAGTCGGTATTTGGAAATCACCAACATACTTCAGTTAGCATCACCATTTGTGGCTGCTCTGGGTGGCCTGATGATCGACCGAGGCTACAGAAGTGCTGCAAAATGTAAGTACACCTTTGTCGGTATGCAAGAGCCAACAAAAACGCAACTCCATTTCGGGGGCAGATCATATTTTCTTGGCCGTGGTGTGTATGGTTCCTACAAACGTTTTTTCCTGATTTGCAGCTTTCCGTAAAGATTTCACACGACTTTGAAGCGCATTTCATGCAGATGATCGAGTTTGAAGTTTACACTTAACAAATATTTTACACGAGCTCATTGAAGAAAAAACACAATGAACATTTTACACAAGTTTGAAGCCCATCCACCAAACGTTTTTCATGACTTCAAGCTTATGCCATTGACACCTCCATTTTACACGACGAATCTTAACCCTTGAATATTTTACACGAGTTTGAAGCGAGAATTAAAGCCTGCCTCAAAAACATTTTATACGAGTTTGTGCAAGACCACAGGTCTCCTAGAATGCAAGAAACCTGATGTGACATTTTTCAAACGAGGGGCATGGAGCAGATGACGAGGGGTAGACGACAAATCCAAATCTTCTTCCTGCAACCACCAGACATATCAAATCAACTACCAGATGTTTGTTGAAACGCAATGAAGTGATCCAAAACCATTGTTACGAAGTACATAAATTGCTTTCATTATACTCGAACAATACGAATTATTCCAATCTGCATTGGGAGTCACCGAAAATCAATGCACAACAACACAAGTTTTTGCCTCAAGGAAAAGCTTCTGGTCATGCAATTACTGTCGAATGAGTGGACCATATGTTTCATTTCGGTCGTCAATAACCACCAAACAACCAATAAAAACTTGTTTTAGTATACTCATATACGTAGTTTACGTTTTCGAGTTTTATTTAGCCGAGTACTTTAGTATACGAGTACTCACACTAAAACTCGTTTTAGTATACACGTATTGGAAACTTTCCAGGACTTTTATGCCACGATTACGCAGTTGAATTCCTTAAAAATTAACAATCTCGAACTAAGCTCTTATTTTTAAGGTTTAACACTCATTCATTTGAGCCCATGTGGATTTTTGATCAATATTTTTTATTTACAAGCATCATGATTGGAATGGTGTCTGACGGTAAGTGAATGCAGAAGAAAGCAGAGCAACTCTCGAGTAAATATTACTCTGAAGTCCAGTCCAAGTGGAAGGAAACTCTTCCAGTGCAACTATTCTGACATGCAACTATGTTCTATATCGTCGACTAACAGTATAGCGACGATATGGAAGCATCACCTCCGATGGAGTTAGACACAAAGCCATCAGATATAGAGTCGAGTGTGGAGAATGGAACTCCAACAGAACATCCCAAATGTGGACCATGATAAAACATTTATGAAGTAAGAACTCCTAAGAGAGTGCAAAGGTGCACGTTTCAAAATGCCTCGTAAGCAAAGTTTCCCAGGTTCATTATTCAAATAGTTCGTTCCAAGAGTCTCATGCTCCAGAAATCTAACAGCTTATTGTCCACGACACAGTGATTGTTATTCCTTTATTTCTCTTCTGACCAACTGCAGGTCCCAATCTGTATGACCGGATCATAAAGGAGCAACAGACACCAGCTATTCCGTTGCTGATTACCACAATTACAACTGCTGCAACCATCATTCCAAAGTATTGGTTCTCCGAAACGGCCGTCATCGTTTCAAGTGTGGCAGTTACAATCTCCAGGAATTTGATGCTGGCGATTGGTGTGGCTTATGTTAGCATACGGTGAGTCAGTAAGCTTTGACACTTTCAGACGCTGTTCAATCACGTGTCAACATGGCGGATCATCCGCAGCATCTCACAAGAAAAACCAATCAGTAATTTTAAACAGTATACTCTCCCTGGATCCTTTTCACTGACACACCCATGCGTCATTGAAGAATGGACGACGTGTTCAAATTCACTTGTGCGGATGTCTGCGTTGTGATTTTTATGCATTGAGAATGAGTCTATGGATTCAGTGTTTTGACAAGCTTGTCTTGTTGCCTATTTTTCAAAGTTAAAATCTTGAAACAAATCCATTTTTGAATTTTTGAATCACCTCGTTCAGTTTGAGGTCTAATTTGAATTTCGCAAAAGCAAAATGTTTCTGCTCTCTGCTCTGTCGAGAGCTTGCTGTTCTGGTCCTTCTGTGGATGGAGCCAAATTGGGGGCACGATCATTTCTTGATGTTGTCATTGCTCAATTTTCTTGCCCTTTTCAAATAGGAAAGCCATGATGTTGAAAAATGTGAACGGCGCAATCATTTTATTTTCCAAATTTCTGAAGAATATTGCAATCTCAGACAATCACTTAACTTGAAGAATTTACCACAACAATAATGAACAAAGAATAAAAAAAACCTTGTTCGATGTAAGACTATCATCTCTGAATTGCTTCGGTTTAGTCGATGAAACATGATTATTTGGAAAGAAAAAAATCAAGACCCTTTTCAAAGTCGGTCGACCTACTTTTAGAGCACTTTTCCCACCAAATCAAAAGGATCAACCGACATATCCTTTGGCAGAAGAACAAAAATAATTCACGAATTTATTTGTAAAAAATTTGATGAAAATTTTTTCTGTTCTGTAAACAAATTCGACAAAAGCAGATACGAGAGTAGCAATTTCTGTGTGGCCCCCTTACCCAACAGGAAATCCCGGCATTGTGCATTAACGAAAACATTCTTCCTTTATTGCAGATTTCCACCTGAACATTTCAACAGGCTGTGTGGTATTGCTGGAAGCTTTTGTTCTGTTCTTATCTTCGTGGAATTTCCACTTTTCGTTTGGGCTGAGCAGTCCGAAGATTCTTACTTTTGGGTAAGAAATTCACCATATCGTGACGATGCACCGTTTACGATCTTTGTAACCAATTTATAAAAATTGCACTGCATAAAAAATAGAAGTCAGTGATTTCACAAAAATGTTGAGTTCAAGCCTTCAGTTACAACGTTTTTTTTTCTGGCTCCAGCGATTCGGGTTAAATTTGGAGACATGGATGTGACAAATTTCAGAGTGGACCAGGTCAATTCCGACTGCAGAAAAACCAGCAGTCAGGCATGAGGACCATGTTGCCTCATAGTGAATTTGAGGGCCCAGCAACTGGCTATAACCACACACTCTACTTGTCAAAAATGTATTAGAATTCCTCATTTTTCGGAAGGCTTTTTCTACTTTGGCCGCAACTCAACCTTTCGCGATGGTGTATCTTTTTTGGAAAGCAACACGAGAATGTTGGCCACATTCCCAACTGAATGCCCAGTGTTGGAATTTGAAAGGTTGGAAGTTTTACAAAGATGTACGGCGTGCCCAAGTTGGAATTTGCGAAGATGAACGAAGTATTTTGGAAGACTGTGAACAAAGCTGTCACTTTTGGCATACTTGACAAGCAACAGTGTCGTCCATAATGAGCATTTCGGTCGAGGAGCATTTGGCAACCCTTCCGCACAATAAAAAAAAAATTACATCCACTTTATTCAGGCACACTCTGTACTCTTGATCGCTATCCTGCTGACTGCAGTCCACCCCATTCACATGTGGATAAAACCAATCCTGAGATGGAGTCTTCGGTCGCGTTCATTCATCCACACCTGGGAAGTAACCTCGCCAACGTCCATCGAAGAAATGGAAGAAATGACCACTCTGCGAGAAAACGGCGACAACATCGTGATAAACAATAGAAGCTAACAGTTGGCTTCTCATAGAAATTAAAGTCTTGGTGGGCAATTTTAGCCTGGAATATAGTTTAGACTGCAATGACTTTCGATTCTTGATAAACGACATTCTGTGTCGCATTCCTACGTTATTTTGTACTTGAGTTTTAATGCTTTTATTTTTAGGACATTCATTACATAATATGTTTGTTACTTTTGTCACGACATTACGTCAGGAATTTTAGAGACTGTAAACGTAATATTTTAGGCATGTATAGGTTTATATTTTTACAAGGAAGAGAGATTTTTCGCAGTTTATTATTGGTTGTAAAATATTTTCTCGGAACTGTGCAGGGATGTTGAAGCCAGCCCCGTGGTGTTCCATGTGAAAAAATTCCATTATTTTCCAAAATGAAGAAAGGGAGAAGAGAAAAACCACAAAGCCAGATGGCTGTCGTTGGACACAAAGACCTATATTTTTCGTCATTCATTTTTAAAAATTAAATTTAATTAATTTTTACAAACTCGCTTTTTAAGGGAATGTGCCTGTCACACAACTTCCGTGCCTTGAAATCTGCTGCTGTTGCAGCCATTACCACATAATTCTGGGCTAAATGCAAGATATCCTATAAAATACCAACCAGACGTCTTCTCTTGACACATTTAGCCAGTCAAAATAAATGAAACCGGCCTTCTGCAACATTTTGAAGAATAATCGCAGGCTGTTGACAATTTAAACTACAGAAAGTGGGCCGGACTGGGCCACAAGTCAACACAAATCAAATTTTGTCCAAGGTAGATTTTGGACCGTTGATTTGAGTTATTGAATGCATAAAGGCTTTCCAACGAAACTTTAGTGCAAAGAAGTTGCACTATGAAGTTGCAAATAAGTGCAGCGTGAAGTTGAAATATGGACTATAAAACATGGACTATAGGTACCACCAAAGATCGATTGTTTTTTCCTGTACCACCAAAGATCGATTGTTTTATCCTGTCAGCTAGCAATCTTGATCAGATCAAAACAAAAGAATGTGGATGCGAATGCAGTGCAGTTTAAACCTCAAAATCCATCACAGGAAAAAAACATCCCGAACGAACAAACATTTTTTCGGGATTCGTAAAAAACACAACTTCTTTTTTTTTCTCCAAAAATGGTTGCCATATTTCGAGAATTCCCTGACTATTAAGTTTTCCCAGAATGGCAAATTTGCCCAACTTTTCCAAGCTTCCCACATTTTCTGACACCCTGTCAAACATGAAGGCAATTACAAATAACTAGGCCATCGCGACGCCCTCACACATATGCAGAAGAAAGAACCGCAATTTTCTGCCTTTGTGTACATCACTCGAGCCATTTACGACAACGAACAACTGAGGCATCCCATAACAATAGACACCAAAGCCAGGCCATAACCTCAACAAGATGTGTCCTGACCATAGCCTCGCTTTCTTGTGGCTTTAATTTCCATGTATTCGTAAAGAGTCTACCAATCGAACCCAGGAGAAATTTTGAAGACCAGGCTAACGCAGGGGCCATCTAATTTTACAAGGCTCTTTTAATCCTGAGAGTTTCTCCGAATCGGCGACCTCGAACAGGGGAAAACGACCCGAGAACCTTCATCTTCATCATACAGGACTTCTCGTGAAATTGAGGGAGAAACCCATCTCAAAAAAAGGATGAGAAATGCACAAATCGCATTGTTCTTCATGCGTCAGAACAATGCGACAGCACACAACAGCCCTGTGGCACAGAAGACTGTTGGCAGCACATGCTTCGAAATCACCATTGAAAAAGTTTCTCCAGAAGAGAAATCGCGAACATGGTGGCAAGATGTTTTTTGGATCATCCAAAGAGAGCAAGTGCCTTTGAAGTCTTGAGATGCTGGCAGACAAATGACAGAAGCACGTCACTCGGATAGGGAGCCACATAGACAACCATAAGTTGTGACAAAAATCATCGCTCTCAGAAAAGGAGAACTACATTGGCAAAAGCCGAGAACTTTTTGACCCCCCTTCGTATGACAAGGGCATTTTCATATGGCCACCAGACAGCCCCACGACACCCTCAGTTCCAGCAAGCAACAGCAGTCAACATTCACGAGAACCTTTCATGGTAAACGGATATTTTGACTTTTGAGCAATTGTTGGGGTGGCAATGGAAAAACCTCCACACCAGCTCGCACAAGCAATACAGAGAGGTGGTTTTTGGCCAAATTATTTTCAGTGCCCATTTTGGGCACAAACACCCTGCTTTTGTATGTCCTTCTTAAATTGAGAAACTTTTTTATAGCTGTCATCCCACTGAGTGCCTTTTTGCATGATTTTTTTTTTTTTTTTTATAGCAAGGTGGGCATTCCTTTTATGCTTAAAATGGTGATACGAGCACTGAGAGATAGTGTTCTCAGTCTCAAATGAGAGAAGTCTTTTACAATTTGTTTGCTATTTAGTAATTTGCCTTTTTTGTCTTCAACATACAAGTTAGAGATTTCAAATATGCACAGGGTGTCTTATCTAGAAGAGAGTAGAGGAGACTAGAATCTAAGAGATTAGAGTCGGATAGTCTCTCGAGAATAGGAACAGGTATTTTAAGTTTAAGGCATGTAGAAATGCACAATATTTCATGAATTATTTGCTACAGCACGAATCTTGATGATGTCCGTCACCATCACATGGTTTTTGCCATTTTATTTCCGTGTAAAGTTATCAAGAACCAGATTGACATAGATAATTTTGGAAAAGGAGTCATGGCGACAGTTTGGATTTGGTGACATTTTTAATTCCCACTCGTGTTACTCAATTCGGAACATTTTCGACCAGTCATCTTTCTACATTTTAAACTTTCTGAAAAACATTGGCAGAAAGAACATTCGATATTTGCAGTTTGCATGCAAAAAAGATGAGAAGTTTTCAATTTTTGGCATCGGGTGCTTAAGCCCTAGCGAAGAGTTTTTTCTACAGAAACTAAGTGTTCTGAAAAATCAACTACTGTTAAAATCTGATATCCTATTCAAATTTCACAAACCACAATGATCTTTTTCGAACAAAAATGAAGACAGGTCTTGAAGAAAATTGTGAAGTGTTTTACATTGAAACAACGCCG
>JASGXE010009629.1:0-16366 GCA_030068105.1 Sinentomon sp. SZTP_YWyxl
GGTTTTTGTTGGGTGGGCCATTTCTCAGAGAAGGATCTGGTCATGCTGGCCCATCAGGGGGACTGAGACCCCCAAAAGCTAGAGAATTTTTGAAAAATTGTTCATTTCGAGTGCAATGTTCGAGTACTCGAGGCCAAATTTCCCACCAAGGCAAGCCAAAAGCACAAAGCATGGAGGGGCAAGTGAACTGTTGGCAGGGGTATTGCTCTGCACGAGGGGGCCATTGACCCCTGGCCATGCATATGGAATGCATTTTGTTAGTGCAAATGCAGAAAACAAGTCGACATTCAGAAAATTTACTTGATGGTATTGGTGTCTCCACAAACCACAAATTTGATTTTTCAGCAAACCAAGATCTTCAAACTTTCCAATATAAGCTTGTGGAAAAAATTTGATTGGTAAGTGCCAAAAAATCCCATTCGGAGCCAATATTCCATCATTGTCATTCAAACGAATGCCAACAGCAATGCAAAACAATCGGCCGTATTCCCCATTGCAATTCACCCTCAAGTTCAACTCATTACCCAGTTCAACAGACTGATGCATCTTTCAATGCAACAATGGAAAAGGAATGATCCGTTGTGCATAGAAATGAAATTTTTGCAACACATCTATCCACTGAATTATTGTGTTGAACCTGAGGGCGAGTTGCAATGGGCAATACGGCCGAATACCTTGTCCAATTTAATCAACTTTTGGCAAAAGGGCACAAGTTCATTTGTGTTGCTTCCGAGAAAAACGAAAAAAATACTCTCTGGTTGTTTTCGTTATTTTTCTTGTGCATCATTTTTGGCAATGGAACACAATTTTATATTGTGAATGATTTCGGCGACTCTCTGCTTTGAGAGAGTTCTCAGTCTTTTCTCAAAGTGGCTGGACATGTGCCCTTTTTCCAAAAATGCAAATATATTTGTAAATTTTAAGCCCATTTCCTACTGCAGGACAAGATACTTCTTGAATGAAACGATGTGCCGAGGTCGACAAGCCAACATGGTGGCTCTAAACTGCAAAAATGGACATGTGCCCTTTTTCCAAATCCAAAATGGAGGGGGTGGGAGGCAGAGAGAGAGAGAGCAAGGGAGGGGGAGAGAGCAAGAGAGGAATGGAGAGAGGAGAGATAAGAGAGGGCAGGAGAGAGGTTATGCATTTTGTGATGCATGTTGCCACTGCTTCCTCATGGCACCTAGTCAGAAATGATAGTGCCACTTCTGCAAAGGAGGTTGAAAAAGTTTTCTCCCTAACATGCTCCCTAACATGTGCCTGCAAATTTTTGATCCTGTCCATTTAGAATTCTGTATAGAAGTTGTGGCTATTTGGGACCATGTCGTTAGGAGCAATGATCTCTGTGCGACTGCATTTGGCACACATCGTTGCTGTGGCGATCCCGATTGCAGCTCTACTCAAATTTGGAATCCCTGCATGTCCTGCAAATTCACAAGGATTGGCACATTTGCAGGACGTGCAGGGATGATTCCAAATTTGAGATCAGCTGCTCTCTGGATCGCCACTGCAACGATGCGTGCCAAATGCAGACGCACAATAGCAGATCATCATCACCAAATTACATGATCCCAAATAGCAACAACTTCTTGACAATAATTCTGAATGGACTGAACCAAAAATTTGTTGGCATTTACAAAACGATTGAGTTTCAAGTGTTCCAAATTTCAGCACCCTTGCTCTGCTGGAAGGCAATGTGGGAGGGAGAAAACGTTTTGAACCACCTTGGTTCGTGGACTCTTGGTGATGGATGTGAGAGTTTCCAACTTCGACAGCAAAACTGTTATACGTGTGCGTAATGTTGGTGCCGTGCTTTTACTATGCAGAAGGGATTTACAAAAAGAGATACCACACGTGAGAGATTCCCAATGTTTTAAGGAAATTTATTGCCAGTCATGAAATTTTGACATTCCCTGATATTTTGATTTTGATCAACCTCAAAGTGAGATGCTTAATTTTTTTGTTGAATACAGGGTGTCCCGAAAACATTTCGCCAAAATGCGTGGAGATATTCCTGATGGCAAAACAAATCGAAATTAATCAGTAAAAAAAATTTGCTCCGGGCCCCCATTTCCATGTTATAAGCCCCAAAGTCCCCCAAAATGGGCCCATTTGGGGTATTCATGGGGGAGGTAAGATTTCATCGTTGAGCTGCCAAATTTTCAGAACATGTTCTACGTATCAAGTAAAACATAAAATATTCAGTGACAAAATAACCTACGAGCCCCCATTTTCACTCAGTGCCCCCCCAAAAATCCAAAACGCCCAATCTGTGGTGGTCGTGTTTAACCCTAACCCTCCCAAGAGGTGGTCCAATGGACCACACAAGTTGAAAAATGCACATAACTTTTTTTGCAGGGCATTCTCAGCCCTGCCCGTCCATGATATCCTCAGTCAGGGGGGGGTGGTTAGGGCCAAAAAGGGCAGAAAAATTCCTCGTGGAATTTTTGAGTTATTGACAAAGTGGTCCAATGGACCACCTCTTGGTATTTTTATTTTTTCCAAGCCAAGAGGTGGTCCATTGGACCACTCTCCTTTATGAAAGGTGTAGGGCATAACTCAGCCATCATTTTGAGAGATCTTCGAAGCATGAACATAGATTTGCCAAGAAATTATGTTTTAGGCATTTTTTAAGTTTGTTAGGCGTGTGGCCCATTGGACCACCTCTTGGTGGTGTATGGGGGCCACACAACCGGGGGTGGTCAAATGGACCACAGTGATTTTTTCAGCTTTAATCGACCAAATGCACTCATAATTTTACCCCGTGTCCCAGCTTTTAGCTACATTGACAAGATCTGCGTGAAATATAGGTAGGAGTGCTGCATTATTACTAGTTTGGAAATATGAGCGATCGACTGCCTGATAGAATGAAAAAGGTTGCAACAACTGGTCTACAACCATCATCTTCATCTGGTTTGCGACTGCCATCTTCAAAACCTTGTAGACAAGGTTTTCCATCTCTTGGTATTTTCATGACTAGGGTGGTCCAATGGACCACCTCTTGGTATTTTGTGAGGTTGAAAGTTTTTTTCATTTTTTTTCAGAAGTCAAAATCAAATGTGGTGCATTGGGTAATGCCTTCTTGTTCAATAGCAATATCTTCAAAAGTGTGAGCAATGTCTTGAAAATTGAAAACAGATCCGTGTTTTATAAGGTTTTGAAAAAAAATTGAGCAAATGGCTGTTTTTTTGCATCTCAAAAACACTTGTTTTTTTTGGAAATAAAAACAAAAAAAACAGGCAATAATTCATCTTTATTGTTCAGAAAATTGAAGACCACATCAATGTCATCAGTTTCAAATGGTTTCAAAAATTCTACACTCTACGGCTGATTGTTTTTGAGGCCTCAAAGTTGATGGTAAAAAACAGGGGAAAATCACGTTTTTTGACCTATCACATGCAAAAAATGTGGGAAGGAATGGTGCTATCACAACGAAAATTTGGGATTAACCTTAAAAATGACCAAATAAATTAACAATTCACCATGTGTCATGCTAACTAGCTTAGAAGAGGGTGTGGTCCAATGGACCACCTCTCAGGAAACAACAGTGGTAAAATATCTTGGGAGGGTTAGGGTTAAACTGAGATATTAAAAGAGTGGGTTGCCGCACAAAACCCATTTTTCGTGGAGAGATTCATAAAATTACGCCGAACAAAAAATGTTCAGTTTGAAAATTTGTTCAGACCCTCCATTTCCACGCAAAAGCCACCCAAATACCGGTAAAAATAGATTTTTTCATGGTAACCATGGCAACCCCCACGGTTGCCATGGCAATCGTCAAAGTTACCATGGTTACCATGAAAAAGAGACTATTTTTACCGGTTTTTGGGTGGCTTTTGCGTGGAAATGGAGGGTCTGAACACATTTTCTCACTGAACATTTTTTGGTCAGCGTACTTTTATGAATCTCTCCTCGAAAAATGGGTTTTGTGGGGTAACCCACTCTTTTAAATCTCAGTTAAAACACGATTTTTGGATTTTGGGGGGGGGGGCACTGCGTGAAAATGGGGGCTCATAGGTTATTTTGTCACTAAATATTTTATATTTTACTTGATACGTAGAACATGTTCTGAAAATTTGGCAGCTCTGCGATGAAATCTTACCTCCCCCATGAATACCCCAAATGGGCCCATTTTTGGGGACTTTGGGGGGTTATAACATGGAAATGGGGGCCCGGAGCAAAATATTTTCCTGATTAATTTCGATTTGTTTTGCCATCAGGAACATCATGAATTTTGGCGAAATGTTTTCGGGACACCCTGTATACGTGGGGAATGTCAAAAGTAAGTACCGTTTTTCTGTTGCATGAAAATGGCAGAGGCATTTTGGTTGATTTTCAGCTCAAATTGTGCTCTCTTTTTCATATTGGTCTGTGCAAAAATGGTTCGTGGATCATGTCTGGTTTTCTTGCAATGACTGTGTTTTGTTTTTGATGTTTGAATTGGAGTGCTGACGGAAAACCAACTTTTGTTAAAAAAACAACTTCATTGCTGAAGACAAAAGTGCTTTCCAATCAACTTGCAGCTGGAAAATGTTTTTGATGACGATAAATTTGTAGATTTCAATTCAAGGAGACGTCTACACATGTTTTGGGAGGGCAAGGTTGTTACCAGCGGTGGATGACCATCTGCTCCAGAAAGGATGCCCATCGGCCATCACTGCCACCCTCCTTGTGAGCATGACTCTCCTGATGTCAATTTGTGGTTGTTTTTTGCATCATACTGGAATTCTCGTCACCCATCATGTCCTGATTTTGCTAATTTGAGATGGTGGATTATATAACCAAGGCATCACTCCAACGAGAGGCATGCCAGATGGAGTCGGTTTCCATTGCAAGCGGCGAACACTTGTGCTCTCCTTATCTCGCCACCTGCAAACATGTTATTTGAATGTGCGGCGTTCCGTAAGAGCGCCGGCACCAGAAGCGGACAGCGGCCGAACTGAGGCCCCGCACTCCAGAGAGCGAATGACCACACTTCCGGCGGAAGTTACCTCCCAGATGCTTTTACTGGCGTGCCTCTCGTTGGAGTGATGCCTTGATACAATTCAGTGCACAGTTTTGGTTGGAATCCCTGGCAGCTCTGCCGAGAGTTTCCACCTTTCATGTTCTTTCTCAAGAGCCACGACTGGGTGCTCAATTTCCTCGTTCGATGATGACGACTTGCAGTCACTGCATTCGTGGTCATTTGGGGTGAGCATGCTCCCTTAAATTTGCACAGCCGCTTCCATAATAAAGTGCAGTCAGCATCAGCATGCAAATCATCACCACAACCTGTCCAAGAGAACATATTGTGTTTGGCGGTATAAGGTCCAATGATCGATTATTATTCTTCTTTAACCGAAAAAATGACTCAAAAGCAGTGATGCAAACACAGAAAAAGTTACTGAACTAACAGTAAGAATGGCCCACAAACATTAATCGTGGAGGACTGGAGACCTAGATAAAAGTACAAATAACGATCTAAGCCAAAAAACATTCATACAATTTTTGTTGTTTTCATTCAGCAGGCAAATGGAATGTACTTATGACGTACCCTCTTCGCATTATTTAGACCTGCAGCATCACCAATGCTTGTGACTTCGGGTGGGCAAAAGTTGCTGCTGGCAAGTGAAGTGAAGGCAGACCCACCAAGTTAGCACAGATATATTTTTGTAAAGATCATTGATTCAGTTAACTTAAAATAGCATGGATAGAACAGTTGTTATCATCAGCTGACTGGTGGAATCTATTCAATCAACACTGCAAAGAAAAGTGAGTAACAGGAATGTTGTTTTTGAAAATTTATTCGCCGTGCACAAATTAAAGGGAGCTAAATGTGTGAAACTTTAATTTCTACTCCTGCGATTTTCCATTTAAAATGCATTGTTGTTCAGCAATATTTTTCATTTCTCCGTTTTCACTTAGCTCCCTTTAATTTGTACAAGGCGTATTGTTCTTTTTTCATTCAGTTGTGCAAAAAATACGAAGGCTGTTCAAAATCAATCACAAAATCATTTCTGTGTTGTTTGCCAATTTAGTTCGCTTTGTGATTTTTCAACAAAATCACCCCCTTCTGCGCTGATTCACCCGGTTTTACAATTCTGCTTGTCCGTAAACATGTGCAACAGGGTGTTTTAAAAGGGGACTTTCAGAACACCTGCCGCTTCCTTTGATTCTACCTCAGCTGAGAGAAAGAGCCAACGAGCATATGCTTTTCACAATGTTTTGCAACTTAGGGAAAAGCAAAAACTCCAGGTTATCCATGTGAGGTCAGGATTGAAAATTTGATGCAGTTCACATTCAGTGGTTCTCCTGGCCAGGTACTCGCCCTAAATTGCATATGTTTGTTGTTCAGCAAAACAGCAAAACCAGCATTAGGAACCTCTGTTGACGAACCTGTTTTTCCCAGAAATCTTGCCAAATACTATGAAATCGCTCACCATTGATGCTTTTTTTATGTCGCTACAGATTGCTAACAGCAAGAAAACGCCCTACATCCTCATTTACTGTTCCAGTGATAACTTCAATGTTCTCTGCTCAATGTTGGCAGCTTTTTCGGCCAACTTCTCTGAATAAACGTGCGTTGTTTTCTCCGGAACAGGAAAATCACATAAAGTAGCCCCAAGCGAAAGAGCACAACCCTCTCCAGCATAATAGATAAGTAACTATTCATTTTTTCCTGATGAATGCGAAAAATCATACCACTTCCCTTTTGTCTGAGATTTCAAAACAAACAATTTTCCGGCAAATTAATTCACGAAGTAATTTTCAAATGCATCCAAAATCCACAAGGCTGGAGCATTTCCCTTGAAATTTGACCAGAGTACTACGCAACGAGTTTTTAAATATGGTCAAAACAAGACCCGTAGGTGCAAAGGGACGGTCATAGTTAGAGCATGTTGAAAATGGTGATAATTTCGCTCAAAAGTCTAAAAATTTCGTTATTTGGCGGTGGAAATAAAAAGGCTAGAACCTGTCAAAAATGCATTTTCAGTCATTTTTACATTTATTGTCTACTTTGAATTTGGAACTTTTTGATTATGAAAAAAAAAAAAAAAAAAAAAAGAAAGTCCACACAAAAGGGTCTCAAGAAATTTTAAAGGGCTGACCAAGAAAATCACTCATAAAATGCCACTCAGCTACTCAATGGTGAAGCACTGAAAAACTCTCCTCAGGGCGTGGGTAGACCCAGAGAACAAAGCTTTCCCTCAAAAAGTTTCGAAATAAAAATCAAAACATGGCTAAACCAATTTTACTTCGGGTGTGAAACAACATTGTCTCTTCAAAAATGCAGGACAAATCAATTAGTGATTATGCTCATGGAACAGATTAACAAGTGAGGGTAATAAAAGGTGGTGATATTGTAAATGGTAGGCGGCACAGCGCCATCACCTTTATCAGAAGTAAAATACGGTTGCACAAAGTTGCAGCTCTCCTGATGTTGGAGTGATCTTGTGAGAATTTCAGATGGGAAGAAAAGGACTTATCTTTCAAAGGGAACAGATTCCGAGACTCCCACAAGGGAAAGAAGTTGACGTTCCATGACCGAAGACCATTGCAACATGGGCATGCAGACAGCAGGTGATTGCAACAGATGGATGTTAAGTGTGGAAGGGTCCAAGCTCACACAAGCCCGTGGTAGGTAGAATGTGACTCAGCATGAAGATGACCCATCATGTAGGTGGCAACTTGAAGGTGGCAACATGAAAATGGATACCAATTTGAACTGAAATAGGGGGAAAAGGAATAGTGTCACCAAGTTGCCAAAACAAAGGGGCCAGAACAAAATCAATATCTGGTGACAATTCCTTTGCGAACGTGCTTAAAAAAAAGAAATGAAATCAAAAACTGTGCATGCGTGCTTAAAGAAGTGGGCTGCAAGTGCCACTATTCTAGCAAAATGGTGGGAAAAAAGCGATAAAACGATCGCATACTGGGATGCAGCGTGACAAGCAACAATGGGAGCTGGCTAGAACTGCACAAAAATATAGACGACCAACTCAGACATGGCCAACATGTACAGGGCAGACCACAAAAACTAGTACTGGCAAGATAAGCGGTTTCAGGGAAATTGGGATAAATACAGTTACCACTGTGGACAAAAAGAACAGCTGAACAAGAATAAATTCAGTTAACAGATAGATGGTTAGCGAACAATGGTTAGTGAACAAAAACCTTCTTCGGGAAAGAATGTTATTAGTGCTGAAAACAAAGAATTGGAAATGATCTGCACTGTAAAAAAAACTTGATATTGCATACCCAGTAGACAGGGGAAAAATCGATTAGCGTTCAAGTGAAATTTCCATTGGTATACAGATCGGCACAGAAAGATGCCCACAATAGAATTGGGTAATGCTCAAAATGTTTTAGCACAATTACGGGTTCACTCAAGGTAGCTGACGAGATTGGGTTCTAAAAAAAACTTTAGAAAAGCCTCCCAACAGCGAGGAACTCAAAAAGCGGGAATCATAAGGCTTAACTAATTCCCAGATACAGCTTGGCTCACAAAAACACTTTGAAACTGGCCACTCAAATCCTTGGCAAAAAATCAAAATTATTGCCGAGACATGATCATTTTTGGAAGACCAAATTCCAGTGAAAAAAAAAAAACTCCTGAAAAGAAACCAATCATTAATTGCAGGAAAATTCATTCAAGCTGAGTTGCAGGGAAAACTGACTGTGAACATTGCAAAAGTACTGCATTGCATGATGAGCACTGCAAACTGACCAAGTGCGACAAATTTCAGAAATAAAAGATGCAAACTGTTGAAATCGAATAAGAATATCTTTTTTCCTGACGGGTGATGTGAAAAACAAAAACAATCCAGAGCAGTGAGCAGGAATTTGTGCTCAAAGAAAATTCTCTGCACAAAATTCCAAAAACAAATTTCTTGTTATTGCATGTGGGAATGTGGCAGCGAACTCCTCAAAACACTGCTGGCACAAGTGAAAAAAAAAAAAAATTTAAAAGTAAAGGTTCTTACCCCTGATGTCCAGGGAACAGGTTTCAAATTGGGAGCTGTAATGGTGGTGATGGTGGCCTGAAGTCGGCCAAACTGCCAGTTGGCAGAGCCAAGGTCATGGCAACAAGTATGGGTTGCAGAAATAATTTATACCTGCATCTGTTTATAAAAAAAAGAAAATGATTAGCCTGCCAAAAAGAAAAAACAAAGGAAACGGGAAATCAAGTCAAACGACGGGAAATTAATCCAAAGAAAAAAGACGGAAAAATAAAATGAGGAAACGAAATAAATACTCGAGAGATCGCCAAACCCGAAAAGCCAGCACGGAACCGATGTGAAACCAACTCGCAAAGCAATAAAAAATCACTCAAAAGGGTGACTCATCTTCATGTGACCGGAACATCACATATGCCACGCACACCCAAAAATAAAGAGCAACAGAAAGCAACACAAGAACTAATGCGAAAATAAATAATTCAAACAAAAATTGAAGCGAAAATTAAGAAAACAATTTTCACCCTCTCAATAATGCAAAATAACAAGGGCACATTAAGTAATACACACACACATACCTTACAAAGGGTGACTCAGTTTGCCTGGCACGAACCATCTCACGCATGCCGCCCATGCTTAAAGATCAATGGCAACCAAAGCAAACTGAACACGAATGCAAAATAAATAAATAGACGTGAATAAACATACAACCAAGCAAATTACAACTAAATCCCCCTCTCAGCAACGCAGACTCAGGAAGGTGAGGGCACATTAAACAAAACACCCTTTACTCAGGACGCACCAGCACAACTGCTCACCAAAACAATGCCTAGCCTGAACCTCAACAACGTCAAGCCCAAGGGACAAACGCTATGACAACGTTCGCAATCCCCGAAACGAAAACAGGCAAATCAAACAAAAATTCAAAATCAAAAATACGGAGGGGGTAAAAAGAAAAAAAAACACAAGAAAACCAAACGGGAAAACACGGTAGTGATTGTTTTTTTTTCTCCCGGAAAATCGGCCAAAACACGCCGTGTCAACTCAAAGGCCACACACGCCACGCAGTTATAAGCCAAAAACTCGCTCCGACCATGCGGCGAAAACAGCGCTGGCAACCCAAGCCAAACATGAAACGCATGTCGCATGTCAGCCCGGCACAAAAATCAAGCCAAAGTCCACGAGTCAAATTAGCAGCAGCCGAACTAGCAAAAGCACTGGCAAGAGGCAAAGGCACTGGCGAAAGGCAGCCAGAAAGCAGAGCAACTTTTGAGGACGGCACACCGCAGCGCAGACGAAAACGAAATGGGCCAAAGCCCAAAGCCATTTCGAACAGCAAAACACGTTTCGCCAAAATTTACCTGCAAATTCGAAGTTCACTCGCAATCAGAAAAATCTCGGCGCGGACCAATGAAAAGCCGTCAAAGCCTTATCAACTCGGTATTTGAGCGCGTATTTTAATTGCAATCGCAAAAAAGCTCAAAATGATCACTTTTCCAGTGATAAAAATCACTGGCGTTTGTCTAAAAATAGACCGCTGGCTAAAAATAGCCATGGCCCGATTTCGTGACCATATATGGTAACAAAACCCAGTCACGTGTTGCCCAAGCCGAACGACCAAAACTGCGCATGCAAAACAGAAGATTGTCATGCCACATTGACACATGCAAAACAGTCGCAACACGAAAACTGCGATTCCAGACAACACAGTCCAAGGCCTGTGCGGAACCACGCCTGAACCAAATGTTTGTCATGCCAACTGCCTGAAACTGCGAGTTGAAACCAACACGCCACTTGAAATTGCTTCCACGCAACGCGAGAAACAAAGCACATGCAACCTGCACAGACGGACGAACAGGAGCGCTCGTCAGCAGGGCTGCAGCGAATCTTTCCACTGCACAAAAAAAAGTTCGGCGGACGTTGGCTGCAATCAGCTGATTGACGCGCCAATACAGCGATAGAAATCGCCTGGTCAAAGACGCGCAATTGCACCGACAGAAGATAAGTCGCAGGATTTTTCAACATAAAACGGAAATGCAAATTGGAACTGCAATAATCCCCACCCTCAACTGCTGACTTCGCTCAGGAAACGGCAAAATATATTTTCCATTTTGTCACTTGAGGATAGGCCTGGCATTAAATTCTTTGAAATAACGACTGCACTGCTACCAAGATGGAAGCAGTACAGGATGGTTATAGAACAATACATTGGAAAAATGATGTAAATAAACTGAAGAAGAGACTGAGAAAAGAGCAAAAGAAAGCTTTATTTTTCAAATGTTTTTTTTGCACCATGCTTGCCACTTGATTAAAAAATGAAAAACATGGCATTTTCGCATGTATATCGTGAAAAATGGAGATATTTCGTGGAAATCAATGAATTTCGTGGAAATTTTCACATTTCGTGGAAAATCGCCCATTCACAATTGCCAGAATTGCCTTTCAATTGACTAAAATGATAAAGAAATCACAAAAGATGGTTGAAATGGCTGATTTCGTTTTGGCGGTGGCATTTCCTTTTCACCATTTTCAGAGTGCTCTACATGACGGTATCAGTCTCACTTGATATTGAACAGCCTTCATAAAATAAATATTGTCAAAATGTGCAAAAAGTACATGGATCAAACGAAAGAAAGCACTGAAATTAAAAAAGGCAGTGTGAAAGCTATGAAAAAACGCCAAAAAAAAAAAAAAAAAAAGAATTCAAGAACAGACGACATTATTAAGATAGCTAAGAGGATTATTCTTTTACTCTGGGACAAAATTGCCGGGATTGTTTTAAAATCTCACTTTTCGTTAGTATTTCGCAGACAAATTTGACGAATTTGAAGACAAATGCATCGATTCAGAAATTGAAACTAAAATAATGCCCTCACACACTTTTTCTACCAGAATGAAAAGTAATCACCGAAGGGATCTTGTCTCCCTCTCTCTCCACCGACAAAGTTGTTATAAGCTGAACAATGCATGGAATGGAAGATAACTTTAGAATAACAAAACAACCAATTGCATGACAAAATGAGCGATCAGTCGAGAAAGCGGAGAGAGAACCGAGACATGTGATGAGAGAAAATTCAGTGCCCTCTTCTCAACCCTCCCTGCTCTTTAGTCATGAAATGAAACTGTAAAACCAGCGAAAGAGAAAACATGAGTTTTATGCTGGATACATAGCTGAGCTTGTTGACACAGGCAACACCAACCTGACCCACCCAATGCCCAAGTGCTTAGTGGGGAGAACACACTTCAACAACACAACGGGCATGCTTAGTGGGGAGAACACACTTCAACAACACAACAGATGTCTTCTGCAAAAATAACAGAACTTTGCTTCAGCAAGGCCTTTCTCCATTTTACTTATTTCCCTTTTTATGTCCAGACAATTATCGATGGTTCTGCAGAAAAGTGTTCTGATGTGGTGGATGGATATTGTTTGTTACATCAAGAGCACGAAGCTAATTTCCACAGGTCTCGCTCAATCCATATGTTCACTACTGTACAACCTCGCCCACATCCACTTAGCAGGTTCTGTCCATTGGGATCACATTATTATAATGTTGAGGCCATGCAACACATCCTATCAAGGACTGTTCCGTAAAATCATCATATTCATATGAGCATTCATTGATTGAAAAGAAAAAAGAGAAAAACGTGGCATACAGAATACAGAATCATTAAGATTAAATGCACATCTATGAGTTATTTAGGCACTTGGATAATGAGAAGCATTAAATAAAATACCCCTCCACATGCTACACCACAAGTCAACCATCTTCAATAGAATTGAGGCACAGAGTCAAAGCACTAAACTCACTGCTGACTAATCAGCTGAAGATGCACCAAATGTTATGCATGCATGCTGCATACATGGGACAGAACAAGGACCAACAATGAAATGAAAAAGCGTCTCTTTTTCATGGTAACCATGGCAACCCAGTGGGTTACCATGGCAACTGCCGCAAACTCCTGAAAAACGTGTTTTTCACCGGTTTTGGGTGGCTGTTGCGTAGAAATGAGCAGTCGGAGCACGTTTTTTCACTGAACATTTTTTGTTCAGCTTGCTTTTGGAAATTTGTCGTCTAATGGCTTTTGTGCGGCAACGCACTCTCTTAATATCTAAATCTCCACGAATAGTGGCGAAATGTTTTCGGGACACCCTGTATACAAGAAATGAAGGAAATATGAAATTTAGGATGGATGAGACTGAATTAGTGGAATGTTTGGTTGAAATGAGGAAGCGCTACTTTTTTGTTGCGATGGAGCAACTGATTGAAAGATACTCCGAAGTATTGAACATGATAATGATCTAACACTGAGTTATATTCAGAGTACTTCCAGTTCAGATAAACCTGTACTCTCTGTGAACAACGGATGTTGAGAACTGGTGAAAGAACAAAGTTTGAGGATATAACAGAGGTGAATCTTAATGCTGATTAGGCGTGGAGGACTATCCTCTTCTCCTATAATCCTCTTCTACTAAAAGGACTATCCTCTTCTCCAACGACGGTCCAACCCGCCCGTCACGCTGTGTATAGAACGTCCGGACAGTTTACTTGGCAACACCGTGCACTTTCACGTCCGGACTGTTTGCCAGAAGATCGCCAGAACGTGCAGAAAAGATCAGAGGAAGATCACTGGAAGAAAAAGCAGAGGATGAAGACGAAGGCAAAGCTTCGAAGCCGGTTGGAAAGAGTGTAACCGGCCCAATCTACTGTTTATCTGGTCCAGCTTTCAGCAGCCCTTTTAAGGGTCACCAGATGAGATGTCTAAAAGGATGAAGAGGAGTCTGTCGCTAAATTGTCGACTGGAAGGAGCACAGCTAATGGCAGAGGCGTTGCTTCTGGAAGAAGCCTACGTGTCCAACACAGGAGGATGTCAACAAGAGATCAATAGCAAGGATTAAGAACCAGCCATCTTAACTCATCGGCATCAATCCAGGATCAAAGGGAGTCATTTAAAGTCTGGAGCAGCCAGAGAGACTTCATCATCTCTGGTTTACGGGTCTGGATCGAAACGGCTCTTGCTGGAAAAAAGCTCTGATGGCCAGACTGGACTTGTAGGTCACCCAAAGGGCCTTCATTGCTCGGGGACCAACGATCAAGGCAGCCGTTTCGAGAAAGACCCTACTCTATCCTGTACATGTTCAGATCCTCCTCCGTCTGAGCCCCTTTCCGATTCATTTGACAGTGAAGTGTTTTTTGTTACCCCGTGTTTTGTTTAGGACCTATGCCCTTCCAGGAGAGCATCCTACGCAACTCTCCATGACCGAACAACATTGGCCTGCCACTCTCACAAGGGATAAATACTCACGTCCAGACACTCTCATGGACGTCAACTCCAGTCAACAGGCCAACAGCGAAGTCACCACCCCTGGTGGTAAGCCCTCCCAGGCCAAATTCACCGGACAATCTATCCCACTCAGGATAGGATGTTCAACCCCGATCACCAGTCAACAGATACCTACACACCCCTCACCGACCCCGGCGCAGTTACACATCGTCATAAACCACTGAGAGGATGTGGCGAACTATGAATGCGCAGTATCAGGAAAAGTCCAGTCGATTTTCTGAAGGACACGGACAATCTGACAGGATGCAACGCTCGGACCCTCCGTGACGTCCTCCCCGTCACTCAATCCAAGTCGATGGAAGTCAGAAATCGAACCTGATCATTTTCATCAACCAAGAGAGAAAAGCATTTTACAGGTTTTAGCCCTCCAAAGATTAAATCGCTTTGAAAGTGATAGGTACTCGGCAATGAAAAATCATTCTGTTTATAAAGCCCCCCCAAAATGCAGCCTTCTCATCACAGTACATTCAGAAACAGCCTTTAAATGCCTCTCCAGCATCTCCAGGCTGTTGGAAATGCAGGCCGAGATCACTCTCCCACACAGCATGACGCAAGTTCAGGGGGTGATAAAGGGAGTTTCACCTTCCATGGATTGTTACGAAATAGTCTATGCACTTTCCAAGGATCACGTCATAAAGGCTGGACGTTTGTCAACAGGAACAATTCATCTCTCATTCGCTGCCAAGGAGTTACCAAAGACAGTGAAGCTATGGTCAATTGATAAAGTCTTACCTTTCAAGGAACCAGCCAAAATGTGTAATCGGTGTCAGCGTTTTTACCATTCAGAATCCGAGTGCAGGCTCAGACCAATGTGCAGCTTCAATGGAATCCTTGGTCATGGGAAAAATCAATGCACGGCCCACATCCCAGTCTGCGCCAACTGCCATGGCCCACACCCCAGCACGTACAAAGGGTGCATTCGAAGGCAACAGGCCACTAAGATCAAGGACAACGCTGAAGAATGGCCAAACAATTGATATCTGGAACTCCAGCACGGAAGGCAGATACCAACCTGGTTAGATGAGCCCCCCAACCCGCAAGCCACCCTGCACAAAAAACGTGATACCTCCGGTAACTTTCCCCAAAATTCTCCAGAAGGACACGAGAGATATGCCTAACAAGATGAGACCTGACACCAAAACCAAATCTAAGGTTCCTTATTGCCCGAAGCCGATGCCCCCGAATTGAATTTAGATAGCTGATGCATCATTACGTATGTCGATGGGACCTGGCAAAAGGGCATAAATGCACAGAAATTGTTGTCTTAATTCTGGCACAAGGGCCTAGGCCCTTTTGCCTCTGTGTGTTTCTGATGATGCTCACAGCTGTTGATCACTGCCATAAGGGCATAAATCCACATGTAGGCCTTTTTGCCTGTTGGTTTTCGGACATTGGATGATGGGCACAAAGACCATTTCTGTCATCATTGCCCATCACATCAAGGATGGAATCTTGCAGGGAGATGATTTTCAAAGCATTTTGGGAGCTGCAGTGGGAGAGGAAAAAGGATTTTCTCCTGTCTGCTTCAAAGCAGACTCCAGTTAACAGACGCAGGAGCCAGGAAGCAAGCTGACCAGCAAGCGAGAACCAAGGTTTACCAGCTGCTGTAAAGAAATTTCCCAGAAGGGCCAAGAATTCCAGTATGCATGGCCTTTCTTTGCACCACCCTTGGGATTGGAGAAAAATGCTCCGATACACTCTTAATCATGCAGCTCTTCAACTTCATCCAAAGCAGATGGTCGTGGCAAACAAAACAGCCCCCCACCCATGTGCTGCACAGGTTGGGGACATTCATCCGCAGCTTACCTGCTGTACCCTCACACTAGAACCAGAAAAACTCCGGCAGGCGTTACATTGATCCCGGTCTCAAAAACATTCTTCACTTGCACGACATTACGAATAACAAACAACACGACGGACAAGCAGAAGGAAAAGCTTGGTTTCCAGTTTTCCACCGACCTAAAATCGACAAATGCCAGCTCTGTGTTTCATATACAGTTGGAGTGCCAACACTCCAACTGCAAACAGGACACCTCAGATAAAAGATAAGATAAGTTCAATAGACATAAGAGGAAGAACAAGGG
>JASGXE010009630.1:0-15281 GCA_030068105.1 Sinentomon sp. SZTP_YWyxl
CCCAATTATTGGTAAACAACCGCAGCTCCAGAGAACAGATGCACATTCAGGCCATGCTATGGATGCTCCCAAGAAGTCTCCCCGACCCCAAAGGAAGACAATGATCCCTGTTCGCAGTCAACGCAAAGTCTCATCTTATCTTGTTGGTAATCGGAAGATGTCCTTTGATCGATATGGTCATCTCACTGTTTGGAGATCTGGGGACAGAGTCCTGATGGAATTATCTCCTCGATACCACTCAAAGAATCCTGATTGTTCTTGGATCAGACGGACGGAACATTGGTTTGGACCATATATTCTTGGGGATCACTTTCGTGTTGCTAACATGGATTATTTTGAACTGCTTGATGATGAAGGCAAATTTGTGATGACAGCACATGTCTCCCAATTGAAGAAGTATTTTGTCACGGAGTTACGTCATCAGCAGAAGTTCATTGAGACATCAAGGATGTAGTGGTGTCAAGACGTTTTGTAAATAATGTAAATAGATGTTCTGGTTCCGGATGGAGAATCCCCAGTTCGCAACAGCATCCTTTGGTGTCTTGGATCCTGATGATGTCCTAACCTAAATTCGAAGAGTAGTGTTGATGGATTTCTGGAACATTTTTTTGGATTGGATGCTGCAAGGTCAAATTTTTACAACGGAGGGGGAGTGTGGAGAGCCACTCCACTGCCCCACTTGCTCACTGCATCTCTGCACTAACGCTTGTTCTTCTCTATTCCTTCAAGGATAATTCTATTGCTTAGCTTGGCTTATAGCAGATCTGTCTGGCGCAAGATGGCCAGTGCTTAGGCATAGGGGTCCACTTTACCGTGAGATGATGACTATCTGGAAGTTGTTGTGATGGAATCATCAACAGTGAACTCTCCCGAATGTTGTGGTTTGAACTCTGATCTTACTTAATCACCGTGTTTGGAAAGGATCGTGCCTGGATCTCTGGACTTGGACATTTGAACTCTGATCTTACTTAATCACCGTGTTTGGAAAGGATCATGCCTGGATCTCTGGACTTGGACGTTCAGGAAGAATTGGAGATCGCGTCAAATCATTGGTGGCCACCGGATTTGACTCATCACTGGAAGTGGAGAACCTCCAGCCACCGGATTTGATTCATCACTGGAAGTGGAAAACCTCCAGCCACCGCATTTGACTCTCATCACTGGAAGTTGGTCTCAACGTTGGAAGTTGAATACTTCAACCCATTCTATGATAGCAAGTTGGAATCAGCACTGAAGTCATTGCCCGCTGCTCAAGGAATTGGATTGTTGGAGCATCCTTCATCGTTGTCAGCAAGATTTAGAACTCGTTGGAATCTCCTCCATGCGACGTCATCTGCAACAGTGAAGGTGAAACATTGCATCTTTGAGGATAATTACTGATGACATCCGTCTTCATCACCTTCCACAGCACAAGGACGAATGTGGAAGCCTGTCTTCGTTGGAAAATCAAGGTGGGCAAGTGTTTTCAAGATATTATATTGCTTGCTTGATAGGGCTTTAGCTTGTTCCTGCACAGCATTCTACTAACACTCTCCCACATTTGAGAGGACCTTTACATCATAACTGCGCACCGCACACTGTGCGATTTGTATGCATAAAATTCAAACCACAGTATAAAAAGGAACGTCGCGGATTGTTTTGTTGGATAAGCATGCA
Source organism: Sinentomon sp. SZTP_YWyxl (assembly GCA_030068105.1). Taxonomy (NCBI): domain Eukaryota; kingdom Metazoa; phylum Arthropoda; class Protura; order Sinentomata; family Sinentomidae; genus Sinentomon; species Sinentomon sp. SZTP_YWyxl. Next base: position 1,657 of record JASGXE010009630.1, read on the forward strand.
AGACTGTCAGCAAATTATTTCCTATGACAGGGTGTCCTTGAAAGATAGCCCTCTGTCAATATTTTTGCGAGGGATCTTGACAACAGAGAAAAGCAAAATATACCTACGAGAGATAAATTAAAAAAAAACTTCCCATTCCGAATTCACGAGCCCTGGATGACCCCAAAAGTAACCCGCAATCAAAAAATCGTTATTTTGGCTATTCAAATAATTCAAAAACGATTGGATTGGATGTCGTGTTGGCTATCTCGTAGTGCCAAATGCAGCTCTGTCATAGGCAAAACCTAAACCAAATAAAATCGAATCTGGAAATAAGTCGGCAGAATAAAAACATGGGCAACAAGATAAAATTGCAGAAGAATAAAAACAAACAGATAAATAATGAAATGCGGTGTTGGTGCGACAGATTGTGTGAGACAAGCAATGGAGAATTATGCGTGAATAGCTTCATAGCAATAACTGTCTCTTGTTATGGTGAGGTGCGAAGCGGTCCATTAGAGCTCGATGCTGCCAGTGGAAGAAAATATTTTTAAACATTTCGTGCAGCTGGAGGATTTTTGAAAAAAGGCATTGTCAGTCTACAACTGGATACCATTATCCGCGTATAAGAACGTGAATGGGAAATCCATCTCACCGACGAGAATGCCACGAAATATACACGTATTTAAACAATGGTAGGAATGTCGACTTGCCACGGAAGGATATCGAGTTTTGAGAGCATTGTAAAATTTTTCACACGTTTTCCAAATTGTCTCGCGGTTGTTTTTTCACGGATCGGTACAAAAAAAAAATAAAAACTTCGCAAACGGAAGCTGATGAATTTCTTTCAGCTATTGTCAGCGGAGGGCAACACGAACAGAGATTAGACTTTTTTATATTGGCAGCTACTCTTACTCAACTTACTTTTTTATCTCGAGAAAATTGGTCCCCTACTGTCATTGGTTTGATTGTCAAAGAAAAAATAAACAAAGCAATTGGAAGCGATACCAGTTTCGGTTGGCAGTTGTGGTGCTGCTGAGAATTAACAGACTCTTGACTTTCTCGCGGCAAGGCTTGCCGCTTTGCTCTTTTCTCTGTTATTTGATTTGACAACTCTTGCTGTTGAACAATCAAAATTATTTAGGCGAGCTTGCGAGCCCTTTACTGGTAGCTTCTGCATTCATTGTGTACACGATTGCAGCCAAACGCAACGTCCAATCTTAACCAAATTTGGCAGGAAGTTGTGTCCGGCGAATTTCTTGGATGAGTTCGAAGATGGGCATTTTCGTTCAACCCCTTCGACTGTAAATGGGGTGCGAACCCCCCGAAAGAAAAACGTTATTTGCAGCGGCACCCAACGTCCCAGTTTGACCAAATTTGGCAGGAAGTAGTGTGTAGCGAATGTCTTGGACGAGTTCGAAGATGGGCATTTCCACTCAACCCCTTAGACTGTAAATGGGGTGCAAACCCCCGAAAGAAAAACGTTATTTGCAGCGGCACCCAACGTCCCAGTTCGACCAAATTTGGCAGGAAGTAGTGTGTAGCGAATGTCTTGGACGAGTTCGAAGATGGGCATTTCCGTTCAACCCCTTAGACTGTAAATGGGGTGCAAACGCCCCGAAAGAAAAACGTTATTTGCAGCGGCACGCAACGTCCAATTTTAATCAAATTTGGCAAGGAAATAGCGTCCGGAGAATGTCTCGGATGAGTTTGAAGACGGGCATTTCCGTTCAACCCCTTAGACTGTAAATGTGGTGCGAACCCGCCGAAAGAAAAACGCTATTTGCAGCAGTACGCAACGTCCAATGTTAACCAAATTTGGCGGGAAGTAGTGCGCAGCGAATGTCTTGGACGAGTTCGAAGATGGGCATTTTCGTTAAACCCCTTCGACTGTAAATGGGGTGCTAAACCCCCCCCCCCCGAAAGAAAAACGTTATTTGCAACGGCACTCAACGTCCAATTTTAACCATATTTGGCAGGAAATAGTGTCCAGCGAATGTCTCGGATGAGTTCAAAGATGGGCATTTCCGTTCAACCCCTTAGACTGTAAATGGGGTGCGAATCCACCGAAAGAAAAACGTTATTTGCAGCGGCATGCAACGTCCAAGTTTGACCAATTTGGGAGGAAGTAGTGAGCACCGAATGTCTTGGACGAATTCGAAGATGGGCATTTTCGTTAAACCCCTTCGACTGTAAATGGGGTGCGAACCCCCCGAAAGAAAAACGTTATTTGCAGCGGCACTCACGTCCTATTGTAACCATATTTGGTAGGAAATAGTGTCCGGCTAATGTCTCTGATGAGTTCAAAGATGGGCATTTCCGTTCAACCCCTTAGACTGTAAATGGGGTGCAAACCCCCCGAAGGAAAAACGTTATTTACAGCGGCGCTCAACGTCCAATTTTAACCATATTTGGCTGGAAATAGTGTCAGGCGAATGTCTCGGATGAGTTCAAAGATGGGCAATTCCGTTCAACCCCTTAGACTGTAAATGGGGTGCGAACCCCCCGAAAGAAAAACGTTATTTGCAGAAGCACGCAACGTCCAATTTTAATCAAATTTGGCAAGGAAATAGCGTCCGGAGAATGTCTCGGATGAGTTCGAAGATGGGCATTTCCGTTCAACCCCTTAGACTGTAAATGTGGTGCGAACCCGCCGAAAGAAAAACGTTATTTGCAGCAGTACGCAACGTCCAATGTTAACCAAATTTGGCAGGAAGTATAGTGCGCAGCGAATGTCTTGGACGAGTTCGAAGATGGGCATTTTCGTTAAACCCCTTCGACTGTAAATTGGGTGCGAACCCCCCGAAAGAAAAACGTTATTTGCAGCGGCACTCACGTCCAATTGTAACCATATTTGGCAGGCAAAAGTGTCCGGCTAATGTCTCGGATGAGTTCAAAGATGGGCATTTCCGTTCAAACCTTTAGACTGTAAATGGGGTGCGAACCCCCCGAAAGAAAAACGTCATTTGCAGCGGCATGCAACGTCCAAGTTTGACCAAATTTGGCAGGAAGTAGTGAGCACCGAATGTCTTGGACGAGTTCGAAGATGGGCATTTTCTTTCAACCCCTTCGACTGTAATGTGGTGCGAACCCTCCGAACGAAAAACGTTAATAGCGCGGCACGCGATGTCCAATTTTAACCAAATTTTACAGGATGAAAAATTTAATTTTTCGGAAAATATCTTATGGCTGAATTCGAAGATTGGAATTTTCGTTCAACCCCTTCGACTATAAATGGGGCGCGAACCCCCGAAACAAAAAAGTGATTTGCATCGGAACGCAGCGTCTAATTTTAACCAAACTTGGCACACAGAAAAAATCCGGTAAATGTCTAGAGGCTGGGTACGAAGATGGGAATTTTCGTTCAAGCCCTTGGAGTGTTAAAGGGGTGCGAACCCCCCGAAACATAAAAGTTAGCCAAAATTGACTTAAAAAAATTGGCATAAGGAAGCATCCGGCAAATATCTTGGCTGAGTACAAAGATGGAATTTTTCGCTCGACCACTTTGAGTGGATGTAAATGGGGGGCGAACCCCCCGAAACAAAAAAGTGAATTGCGACGGAACGCAATTTAAACCAAAATTGGCATGAGGTTGTGTCGGGCAAATATCTTGGCTGAGTGCGCAGATGAGAATTTTCGCTCAACCCCTTCTAGTGAATAAGCGGTGCGAACCCCCCGCAACAAATAATTGATTTGCAGCGTCCAATTTTACCAACATTTGGCAAAAGGTATCCGGCAAATGTCTTGGCTGAGTCCGAAGATGGAAATTTTCGCTCGACCACTTGGAGTGTGAATGGGGTGCGAACTCCCCGAAACAAAAAAAGTGAATTGCAGTGGAACGCAATTTTAACCAAAATTGGCACACGGAACTATCCGGCAAATGTCTTGGATGAGTGCGAAAGTGGGCATTTTCGTTCAACCTCTTTTAAGTGCAAATTGGGTGCGAACCCACCGAAACAAAAAAGTGATTTGCAGCGTCCGCAATTTTACCAAAATTTGGCACAAGTTATCCGGCAAATGTCCTGGATGAGTACGAAAATGGGAATTTTGCCAACCCCTTCGAGTGTAAATGGGGTGCGAACCCCAAAAAACAAAAAAACCGTTTTCCAGCTTAATGCAGCATCCAATTTTCACCAATTTAGCTTGGATTTCACATGAGATCAGATTGAAAACCACCTGCTGGTGCTTTTCAAGCTGATCTCTTGAGAAATCCAAGCTTGTCGAAGGGGTTGTTGTTTTTTAGGTCGAAAATCAAAAAGACTAGAGATATTGGTTCGGGGTTCAATGGTCATGGTCAATTTCTTATAAGAATAGATACTTTTTTACATTGAGCGCCGCTGATCTTTGGTGGCCCGAACTACATCATTTATGAGGTCATATGCCGATGCGAAAGCAAGGCAAGAAACTGTGAATGTTAGTCGTTTGCTCGCTGACTTTTGTTGTTATGAAAGGGCCGATAACTTTGTCCAAAACAATGAAATGATGTTTTCAAATATAAAGGTATTTGGTTTGGCTATACGAATTTCAGCACAGGGGCAGTCCAGTCTCTCAAGTTTACCTACAGAGTGTTCCACTTAAAGGAGGCCCCGAGTGTCCTAGTTGGTTTTTCCCACCTTTTCAGTCTGCGCTCTAAACTTCTTTCAGATTTCGATGTTGCTTGACATGATATTCACTGCTGCATGTGGTTTGTTAAATTGTTCAGCGTCTGGGCTTGGCGGGGACCGCCGGGCCAGACGTCGGACTGATTATGCCGCTGTACTGGGTGCTGTTGCGGATGTCCACTTCAACCAACCCGTGTTCTGGCTCCCTTCTGCGCCTTTGTTTCTGACCTGTCACCACCCGTTTGGCGCCATTAGCATTTGCAAGGACTCTTTGCCCGTGCAGGAATGCTAAACGTTGTTTCAAGGATTCCCTCTTTCTTACGTCGAACTCAGTTTCGCGAAGTTCTCCACCACAAAAATGCGTTGATCAACAGTGAACACAAAGTCATACCAATAACCAAATCTTCAATTAAGCTAGCCGGGGCAAGCCTGGAACAGAAAAAGGGCAAAAATTGAAAATATACATCATAGGGGCCTCTTTTGAGTGGAACACCCTGTATTTGGACAAGCGCTGTAGTGTTAACAGAAGGAAATGTGTGAATACTTTGATGATGTTTACCACAGTTACCCTGGATTGGGATTAAAGGTTCCGCAACCGCACATCACACATCCGTGTTATTTGATGGTTTTTTTTGTATGTGTGTGTCACATCATGGCATTTCCATTTTATCACTCCTCTCGAGAATTTTTCGTGATAGGAATTGACAGGCACGATAATTGTTTTTTTAGATGTCCAAGATTTGCAATTAAAGAAATTGAAGTTCAAGAGAATGAAATTGAAAAGCATTTAACTGGATCACCTGGTTTGGAAATCAATACTCTTTATGATATTGCAGCTGATTTTCATGAGAAAGAGATATGTGCGCAAGGAGAAGAACAACGGCAGTGGGTCGTGTTTTGCACAAATTTAAAGAAAATAAAAGGGGAAATTGATAACAGAAACAATAGCAATGAAAGCAATGACTATGGACGCCTGCTTGTTTACGTTTGGGAATCGAGACGTTGAAAGAAAAATGTGGCATGTGACGACATTGAATGCGGAATATATCATCAGAAGCTGTCTCAGCGTTCTTGAAAAACGAAACTCGAAGACTGGGACAACATAAAAAGACGAACATTTAATTTTTGGAGTCTGGCGGGAAATGCCCCACATCGAAAAGTTAGTTTTGCTCTGGGCTGCGGTGGAAGTGGCACAGTATTGAAGCAATCTAAACAAGAAGCAAGTTGCTTTTCGTTTGATGTTCAAGTATGCACCCAACCTCGAAGTTCGCGTTCAGTCGAAATGTTTTGCCTTTTCATGCGCAGTGCTATGGGAATTCCAAAAAAGACGGAACCAATTTTCTTTATTCTGTTTGATGAAGCATGATTTTCGGTGCAATTTCCTGAATTAATATCCAGGCGCTTTCATGAGTCAATCCAGGTATTTCATATTCATTTGGGGGAATATTTGTTTATTTTTGGAGACATTAAGCAACTTTTTCCGTTTTTGGAAACAGCACTGAAACTGGAATCCATCGGCGACCGATGCCATAAAGCCAATAAATGAAAGCGCAAGGTATTCTCTTTCTTTTTCAAAAAGGCAATCTGGATCGCTTGAAAACTGTATCGCCTCTTCTAACGGACAAACAGCCTAACAAGATTGGGAACCGTTATGTGCACGAACATTGATCTTCCTTAATCTTTCTTGGAAAGTTGGAACATTTTTGATTGAAAAGTTGACGAGTTCAACATTTTGTCATTGAAAATTTTGAACGAACCTTTGCGCTGATGGCAATCATTGATCAGGCTCAAGACTAACAAAGGGTTATTCACACATCAGTTTGTGCACGGATTATGTCGCGATGGTCCGAGAAAGCTATAAAAAACGGGGTTTTAGGAACGGTTAAACTCCACACGCTTAAAACAACAAGCTCGCCACCTACGCGCGAAATTCTCTTTCACGCGTTCTCTGTTATTTGATTTGACAACTCTTGCTGTTGAACAATCAAAATTATACCTCTATTTTCATGCAGGCAAACGCAGTTGTGTCGGCGAGTCGATTGCCCGACATGTTCTCTTCCTATTCCTCGCAAGGCTTCTGCAACGGTTCAAGTTTCAATTATCCGAAGAGAGTCAAATCGAAGTCGACATGGTCGGAGTGTCAAACGGGCCTAAGCCATTCAGCATCATAGTGGAAGAAAGAAAATAGAAGAAGATTTAGTTCATTCACCTGTGGCATTCAAATAAGGCAGTAACAATGAAATAAATAGTGTATCAGCAACACATACGTGCCTATAATTGGCGTGCGCACGAAAGTTTGAATTAACATGGCTAAGGCTTTAATGCACCGGGCAATTAAACGTGTACTCCAGCTGCGCAGTAACGAATAGCAGAGCTCCAAAAATATTGATGAGTGTGTTCTTTTCGATACGTCTTATTCTTAATGAATTTGGTACACTACCATCACAACGGACCTCGTTGGAAAAATGCATTCCCAATGACGAAACAGTTGAAAACCATCTGGGGGACCACATACACTATCCCATAATCCACAAAATACTTCACACACAAAAGAAAAACCACGTTGGACTCGTTTATCTTTCATTGGACATGGACTCGTTTATCTTTGCTACTAGCGTAGCGGAACGGAACAAGTACGGTATAATCTGTGCACATGCACAAGGCACCCATTCCTGTGGTGTAAGCCAACACAGTAAATTCATTATGTCTAATCGGTGTATCTCTTCACTCATGTGTTTTGTCATCATGGCTGGGGGACCACGTGTGTATCTATCAGGGCTTCTTCTGTCATTTTCGTCATGTCCACCGGCAAAATAATTTGGAATGACAGATGGTTCGAATACCATGCAAACGTCCCAGAGTGCACAGCATAACAGTGAAAATTCATAAAAACATCAATAGCTTCCCAACTGCGGGAATGGAAATACAGGCAGTCGCAAAGAAATAGAGCCCAATATCTGTAAAAAAGGAAACCGATGAATGCAAATTTCGCAACTGCATTTTGGCGCGTTGCGCGTGTCTGCGAGAAGATCGTTCACGACAGCATATTTTCGGGAGTAGTTGCTCCAGAAATAGGCATTTATTCTGTGTATGTTTTAAAAAATCCTCTGCTGTGCGCGATAAAGTTATAATATTGATTGGGCCGCCCTACAGGGGGCCAAGTTGTCCAAACAGGCAAACTGTCCAAGAATTGGCTGAGCTATTATATCGGAACGGGTAAAAGTTCTTTTGGTCTGCAAAACGTGATAAATATTCATTCCAAATAGAAAACTCCCTGATGGATGATTGCGTGAGAATGCAATGCTTGATATGCGGCTTCATATTATAGCACAATTATTCATGTTATTCAATTTCTCAGTCACGACCTGCAAATACATCCTACCTATTTATTGAAAACGTTATCCCTCAAAAGAGTCTTTTTTGGCACATTGGAAATTGTTGAGACACACCGAAAATGGGTAATTTTACTGCAATATATGGGATTTGGAGTCACACAATGCAAGATTGACATTTAGAGAATTGACAGACATTTCGTCAAAAAATAAAATGATGTTTGTCGATGCAGCTCGGGTAATGCTAAACAAATTTTAGTGTTCATGCATTTCCACCGTTGACTCCGTATGGAAGCAAGATTGACTGTCGCATTGCCACAAAAAGGTTGCATGGTATTGCTACGAAAAGGAAGCACAAGAAAACTTAATTTTCTGCTCAAATAAGATTTCCAAAATTTCATTTAGAAAACGCATAAAAGGCGGAACAAAAGTCTTCGGCAATCATAGAAAATATGTAAATTTGCTGGTTTTATCATAGTTTGCTAGAGGAATTTTTTATTCTTCAACCACAGATGTCGACACTATAATCGCGACTACATGCATGTGCTTGGGAGCTCAAAAAACTTTGGCTAAAGCAAAATTTTAAATTGGCTGCGTTTTATCATATTTTGTGGTTTGAAAATGTTTCTTGCTCTAATCACGACTTCATTAGGGACTAAAATTTCCGAATAAAGTCTTCACATCTGCGTGGTTGTGTAAGAAAATTTTAGATCATAAAAATATACAAACCTCGTAATTATTTGTCCACATATAGTGAAATACTTTTCTGCGAAATACCCTGTGCTGGGGCACTGAATTTCTTCAACCATAAATTGCAAAACCACAACAAGATAAAATTGCAGAAGAATAAAAAACAAACAGAGAAATAATGAAATGCGGTGTTGGTGCGACAGATGGTGTGAGACAAACAATGGAAAATTATGCGTGAATAGCTTCATAGCAATAACTGTCTCTTGTTATGATTTGTGAGGAGCGAGGCGGTCCATTAGAGCTCGATGCTGCCAGTGGAAGAAAATATTTTTAAACATTCCGTGCAGCTGGAGGATTTTTGAAAAAATGCATTGTCAGTCTGCAACTGGATGCCATTATCCGCGTATAAGAAGGTGAATGGGAAATCCATCTCACCGACGAGAATGCCACGAAATATGCACGTATTTAAACAATGGTAGGAATGTCGACTTGCCACGGAAGGATATCGAGTTGTGAGAGCATTGTAAAAACACTAGAGAATCTAGCGGTCAAGTCTCGTGACCACCCGTTAATTCGTAAAATGTCAACAAATGACCATGCCGTCCTCTACAAATGTCCAACGGCCATGGTCTTGCGACCACCTTAGACCATGCGAGACTGGTTAGGACACCATCTATGACCATGCAGGCGCCGTCAAGTGAAAATACGTATTATCCGTCGACCATTTCGGCCAGGTTAAAAGACCATGCATTCTTGGTCTGTTGACCAGCTATGACCTTCATAAGCTGGTCCAGCGTCTACACGTTAATGGTCTGTTGACCTCCCTTAATCATCCCTGCCTGTTCAATTGACCAACTGAGGTCCTCCCTGGTGACACCATGACCATGTAGTCCTGGTCCAATGACCACCCGTGACAAGTCCTTTGGCCATCCCGGAGAGGTCCTTTGACCATATTGCATTGGTACGTTGAGCAGTTAAAACAATGAAAATCTGATCAATTTACCGACCCGTCATGGTCCAGAGCCAAACCCTAGCCAGGCCGTTCAGGTCAAATTCCCATTTTTGATGCATTTGTTTTCGAGATAACCTGAAAACAGCTGCTTCACAGATGTTTTTCTCAGCTTTCCTCACAGCTCGATTGGCGACCGAAGGCCGCAGGAGCCGAAGCCCCCAAGTAGTTCTCTAAAAGGTAGTGTACAGGGTCCACTGTTGTTTCAAATACACGGTGTCCCAAAATAATTTTGCCAAAGTTCAATAAGATGGCAACGCAAATCGCCATGTATCAGTGAGAATAAAGAATTGTTGTGTATGATGCTGATTTTGGACACGGAACATGAAAAGGTACCGATTTAGCACAGTAAAGTTGGTTGGTATGGAAAGCAGCACCATTTTCCATAAGTGGTTGGGAATTGAGAAATGTGTCATTTATTATAAAAATGCATGCAGAAACTCGCTGAACAATGCAGCATGAAACGCAAGCAGAGAAATAATATGACATTTTTAAAATAAAGAGACCTTTTACTCCTCTCCTGAAACTATTTCAGCATTTTCCAGCATTATTGACCACTTTCCAAGGGTGACACGAAACTATAGGCATCACTGGGACACGGCCTTTTTTATTTACATAATGCATTCGTTGCACTTTTCGCTCTGAATGGAACGTTATTCCAACACAACCCCTAAGCCAGGACAGCAAGAGGTCTGAAGCCAACAAATTTTCACACGTTTTCCAAATTGTCTCGCGGTTGTTTTTCACGGCCTGTGGATCGGTAGAAAAAAATAAAAACTTCCGCAAACGGAAATGGATGAATTGCTTTCAGCTATTGTCAGCGGAGGGCAACACGAACAGAGATTAGACTTTTTGTATTTGCAGCTACTCTTACTCAACTTACTTTTTTTATCTCGAGAAAATTGGTCCCCTACTGTCATTGGTTTGACTGTCAAAGAAAAAATAAACAAATCAATTGGAAGCTATACCAGTTTCGGTTGCCAGTTGTGGTGCTGCTGAGAATTAACAGACTCTTGACTTTCTCGCGGCAAGGGTAGCGGCTTTGCTCGTTTCTCTGTTATTTAATTTGACAACTCTTGCTGTTGGACAATCAAAATTATACCTCTATTTTCATGTAAGCAAACGCAGATGTGTCGGCGAATCGATTGCCCGACAAGTTCTCTTCCTGTTCCTCGCAAGGCTTCTGCCACGGTTCAAGTTTCAATTATCCGAAGAGAGTCAAATAGAAGTCGACATGGTCGGAGTGTCCAACGGGCGTAAACCATTCAGCATCATTGTGGAAGAAAGAAAATAGAAGAAGATTTAGTTCATTTACATGTGGCATTCAAATCAGGCAGTAACAATGAAATAAATAGTGTATCAGCAACACATATGTGCCTATAATAGGCGTGCGCACGAAAGTTTGAATTAACACGGCTAAGACTTTAATGCACCCGGCAATTAAACGTGTACTCCAGCTGCGCAGTAACGAGTAGCAGAGCTCTAAAAATATTGATGAGTGTGCTCTTTTCGATACATCTTATTCGTAATGAATTTGGTACACTACCATCACAACGGACTTCGATGGCAAAATGCATTCCCAATGACGAAACAGTTGAAAACCATCTGGGGGACCACATATATATACTATTCCATAATCCACAAAATACTTCACACACAAAAGATAAACCATGTTGGCCGACAGAAAAGTGCGTAAACTTTTGTCCCGCCAGTGACGTCAGTGACGTCAATGTGTCAGATGAAACACCGCCGCTCGTCAAAGATTGTCCCGTCAATAACGCACTTTGGTCACTCAGACAAAAAGCGTGCACTATAACTTGTCAGAAGTCCAATACGAATTCTGACACACGAATGCTCCTCACAAAAACGGGACAAAATTTCATAAATCATTTTCATAAATCAGGAACAACCCTTGTGTTGAAAACCATCTGCAGGGTGTTTTGGCCTTGTGGGAACCCCATGGGAACGTCCATGGTGTACCCCATGCGAAATTTATGGGTATTCCATGGGATTCCTATGGTACCACCATGGGAATCCCATGGTATCACCACGGGGATCCCATGGCAGCACTATGGGAATCCCGTGGCGTCACCATGGGAATCCCATGGTACCACCATGGGAAATTCTATGGTATCACCATGGGGATCCCATGGCAGCACAATGGGAATCCCATGGCAGCACCATGGGATTCCCATGGCGTCACCATGAGAATCCCATGGTATCACCAAGTGGATCCCATGGCGTCACCATGGGAATCCCAAAGCAGCACCATGGGATTCCCATGGTTGTATCATGGGATTCCCATGGTGATACCATGGGATCCCCATGGGAACCCATTGGTAACACCATGGGAAACCCATGACAGCACCATGGGAATCCCATGCCAAGACCATGGGAATCACGTTACAAATAGAACAATCCAGAACAAATAGGACACAACTCATTTCCCCTCTCTGGTTTGGTATATTTTTAATGCTTCTCACTTTTCCATTCAAACATTCAGCGAAACTTTGATATCTGTGCCGAATCCCCAGTTTTCAGTCGGCTTTTCATTGTTGCAGGAATTCTGGCTGCCTTCCGTAAGCATACTTGTGAGTCTTCTCAGCTTATATCTTCAAGTGGAATGAGCTGTAGCTACGGTCATTAGCTATGCTAGCAATGCATTGGTCAGCTCGTGTTGCTTGATTTATGTTTCAGGTGTGGGCTTGTATGGAAGATGTTATATTGTGTAGGTAGCCCACAGGACAAGTTTTCCATTTTTTCGTTTTTTTTTCAAAATCGAGAAAAAAGTCACGCCATGAACTGTCACTTTTTTATCAATGCGAAAGGATATCCATTTATTGTGGGGGATTTTGAACAGAAGTAATTTTGCTTTCATACGCCTGGAGGATATCAAATTTTGACACAACAACCGAGTGGCGAAATCCCAAAACTTGACCTGGGACAGAAGTCGAACACATCTCAACACAATTATTTCCACTTGTGCCGTTGTCTCTTGTCCGGATTTCACTCTCCCCCACATGGGAGGGTTGCCACACGGAACTTGTATCTTTGCCTCGGTGAAGGGTTGCATGGAATATGGATGGCTGGACTGCTTCTCTCGGCCAGTATCATTTGTTCAAACAGGTCATTATGCGAACACAGAGTTATGCGAAAGCCGTATAATTTCGGATTTGGGTTAAGAGGGTTCAACTCAGTTGGACATCTCGTTAAGCAAAACCGGAAGTAGCCATTGAGGCTACTGCCATCCATTCACATAACTTTGCATCTGCATCGTCAGAAATTGTGGGGTTAATGATCAAGGTAAAACAACAACCTTGACCAAGCACGATCAACTGCATCTCAATCAAAGGGAAAGGAACATTTTTGAAGGCATGGATTCCTAAAATATCCCATGGAATTTTGTATGGAACAAGACACTTGATAGAGTGGTCCTCATGGCTTGGAAACGAGACTATCCGATTTAACGAGAAGCTAGAAACTCTGCTGACTTGCAGAAACAATCTACAAAAGAAGTAAGCCAGGTTAAGACAAGTTTTGCTATGTTTATTAGAAAACGTAAGAACATTTCATTCTGGATGAGGATATCAGGGATCAATGACGTGGGCCAATGTGGGGGACTGATTTACCTTTCGTATTTATGTTTTGAAATGGGCAGAACTGCAAACCCATGACAGAAAGCAATGTTCCATTCTCTCCTGCTCCACTGTTCGAGTATCTTCTTTACTCAATCCTGTTTTCATCATTTTACAATTTGCTGTTTCTCGAAGTTCTGATGTGTTGCCAGTTGGCAATGAACACAGCAGCCACTTAATGATCAAACCTCGTTGGGGCAGCAGTCCTTCGCTATTTGGTTCCTCTCCAATCCATGCAACCATGCCTCCTTGACATTGGAATACCTTATTGGCGAGCGCAGCGAGCCTTCTCTGGGATTCGATAAAGCATTCTTGTTCGAACTCTTGCTCCTCTGAAAATAAACCAATCGAGGCCAAAATTCAGAGGCATGGTTGTGGA
>JASGXE010009631.1:0-15674 GCA_030068105.1 Sinentomon sp. SZTP_YWyxl
GAACGACCATCACTATTTTCGACTGCTGAAGTCACCAGCTGATCGACCACCTGGATGCTGTTTGGTTGGAAAAAACAAAGAGCATCTCTTGTTTTCGGCACGATTTTGCGACTACTAACGATCGACTTTGGTTGGAATAAACAGCATGTATAGACCATCTCCTATTTTCGGCAAGAACCAAATTTGTTGGAGTCAATCGCCGCTAATCGCTGATAGCCGGTCGACCATCTTCTGCTTCGATTAGATCATAAAATTGATCGACTGCCCCATGTTTTCGTCTGATAGAATCAAACAGCCGATCGAACATCATCTGTCTTCGGCATGGGAATCAACACATCTATCGAATGTCACTAAATAATTTTTGGTATGAAATGGTATGAATCCATTAATCGACCATCCCCTATCTTTTTGGACTGGAATCAACAGTCGATTGACCATCTCCTATATCACATTTTTCGATTGGTATCAAGAGCGTTATTTTGCATTCATGACTATACATGAAGACAGATAGGTCCATCCCACAATGAGGTCGATGAAAAGCATTCGAAAGACTTGGGATGGCAAATGTTGACAGATCTTCAAATGCGTTCTAGAGTTTGATGAAGGGTTGAAAATGAAGTAATGGCTAATATAACTGCTGCTGCAATAATGTTTGTTTCTGCGGCGTATTGGATATAGCTTGAGAAAGGATCTTCTTAGGGTTTAGAAACCCTTTTGCCATTTACAAGTTATACCTTTGTCCTTTTAGTTGGGGCCGGATGGGAGCATGTAACCAGCGGGTGCGTCCCGTGGACACGACAGCGCGCTTCACCAGCGAAGGATCTTCCGAGGGCTTTCAGAAAGGAAAGCGCGACGGCAGGACGTTAGAAAGGCGACGTGTTTACTTAAAACTATAAAATATAGATAAATATAGTTAAAATTTATTGGGTAAGTTTTTCTCCTGCTGCTGCTCAGTAGGTACTCGTATATGAGCTCCCGACAACTAATAATGGATGGTGTCTAGTGCTAGGTCGCGAAATTAAAACCCCAAATATTTCGGGTGTTGGCGTGGGGCCTGGCCATACCGAACTTGTTCTAGGATCTGCCGGCGTTGGTCCCTGGGCCGTCAGGCTCTTACCTAAAAGGCTACTCCATTCGGTGACAGACTATTCGTATAAGTATGCTATATGCACGAACCGCTATTCTCGAGAAGGTACAGCATCGAATGTCTGCAGAGTTGACCCACCACTGAAATTCAAACAAACAAAATGGGACTCATGAAGAGAGTCTGACTGCTGTGCTGACAAAAAGGAAACCGACAGCAATGGACCCTTCTGAAGGCTAGGGATGTCCCTGATAAGCCCCACGTCTTAAGGGGGGGAGTTCAGTGCGTATTGCCCAAAAGATCTTCACAGTCAAGTCCAGTCTGGGTTCTCTCCATGAATCTGTAAACAGCTGAGTACGTAGAGTGAAAAAGCGAGGGACTTTTTCGCCGCGCTGGAGGTCGGGGAAAACTCAGTCCGCGAGGACCACATCATTATCCCCTCCTTGCATCCGTTATTATAGCTTAGTGCCGAATAAAGAGAGGATATGGAAAGGAATCTTCAAGGAAATCCTTTTAGCATATTCTCTCATCTGGTGGAGTGGTGTCTGCCTTAGCTTTAATAATTTCAAGATCTCACTTGATTCTGTTGAATGTGCGTGTTGATGGGGTTTTCTGTGTTCTCGATTTTGCAATGTGTGATATGGGAGCATTTGGGGTTGTGGGATTTTCGAATATCCGTGCATTCGCAGTGCTTGGCCCTGCTTACTTGTCGTTGTCGAGGGCCAAAAGGTGCGAACTTTCCACACATCGTCGCTCACTAAACCAAAGCGAAAGTTCTTATATTTCGTGTTGTAGGTGCATGGGTTCCTGGCGCAGTTTGACATCGTATACGAATTTTATGGTACATTTCCAGAAAATATGGCCTTGGACATGTCGGATGAAATTTAGTATATTTTCAAGACACCGGTCTGCCGCATTACGAAACTAAAAGTATAAATTTCTCATTTCTGTCTAGTGCTGCCATCTCCTGAACTGAAACTAAGCTTTAAATAGGAAGAGGACGGAGCAGCGCGGAGGATTAGGAAAAGTGTCCATTAATTCTGAGCGCAATATTTCAGTCATCGGGTGACAACCAACCAATCCGGCGACCGGAGTGAAACCAGTTTAGGTCCTTCAGCCTAGTGGGAGCCTGCTGGCGCTCTGGCACTCAAACCGAGGAGATTTAACGGGTCGGAAGACAAACCGTCCCTTTTAGAACATCGGGCGGATCTGCGACTATACCTTTGGTTGATGTGACGATGCACCTCACTGAATGTTATTCATCGCAAATGCATGCCAGATAAGCAGTTTAAGTACCTTTTATCGTTTTGATATTTGTCACAACGATCCTTGTAAGTGCCTATGACATGCTGGGCCACGAGGGAGGGGTAATTTATAATTTTTCTTCTCTCTAAGTTGTTTCAAACGTCCTTCTCTGGCCTGCTTTCTCCATCTACTTTTAAATGATTTCAACCAAGACCACACTATATATTAAAACAGACCCGTCCATTGCCGCGCCATCCAACGTATTTCGCCGGGACAGAATTGTTGCCAGATTCCGCCGACAGAGGCGTGAGTTGAGGAGATGAATCCCAAGAAGAGGATAAAGGGTCGTTCACATCTTAGCTGTGCCGCTTGCGGCGGCGGTTGCTATTCCTTGCTGTCCCTTGCTGTCACTCGCCAAACCTTGCTGTTTCTTGCTGCTGCTGCGCCGTTTCTTGCTGTGGACGGCACAGGTGTGAAAATAAGCAGGCAGGAAAGAAAGAACGAAAAAAGAACACAAAAGCTCTGCAGTGCCCAGACATGATGGCTGGTCTCAGCGGGAAAGGGTGTAATCGCTGAATTTTTGGTGAACGGAAATTTCAATCGGGTGACAGTTTCTTTTTCTGGCCAGTTGTTTTCCTGTTCTGTGCCAGGCATACTGCGCAAAAAATGTTGCACTGAAAAACTGCTCTTGTTCCGCTTTTGAGCTGTGATTAGGAAGAAAAAACGGCGTATCCAGGCGGAGTGCGCTACGAAAGACATGCGAGTGAATGGCGGACAGCGGTGCGATGCCCACAGAAAGTTAAATTTCTCCTGAACAAACCTATGGATTTTGATGCCGTTCACTATGGTGCAAAGCTGAAAAATAAGCGCTTCCACACATGTATAATGATCCCAACCTTTCGTCGGGAAAAACTCGAACCATTTGAGAGACAAATGTGCTCAAATTTTGGTGTTGTAAAATTCCAAGTTCCTGCCAGGTATTTTCAAAGATTGTGCAATTTTTTTCCGTTACAGGTTACGACCTGCGGAAGAGTTGTAGAGGAAGCCTTCTGGTTTCCAAAAATAACAAAATCGTTGAATTTGAACACCATGTTAGGCAATTTTATGAACAGAGACAACGCGACAGCATTGCAGTATCGTTTTGTTTGTGAGCGGGGAAGAGGCCGCCATTACCTTGAAATCCCCAGGAGTCGCGGCCTCTTCCCCGCTCAAAAACACTTTAAAACCCCTAATAATAGTGCACAAAAGTTAAAAAGTGGGGATGATGCATGAAGGCATCTGTAAAAAACCGAAAAAATGAAAAACTAAAAAGTGAAATTTTAGTGAAACGGTTTTGGTTTTCAGATTTTTTCACATTTTAAGAAATTTTGAAGAATGTTCTCAAATTTTTCACCTTTGAAAGTGAAAAAAACCTGAAAGAGAATGAAACACTGTTTGCTGGGGAGGGTGTACCAACTTCAACGGGATTCCAAATTTTTTGCAACACCGGCCGCAACCTGTGGCGTCGAAAAAAAGTAATGACCACTCCCCCGTCGCAGTGACGCACGAAAAAGTGGGTACCTACACTTGCTGTGCAGAATGTGTCATTCTGAAGCCCGCAGGCGAAAATTGTCCCCTCTGAAATTGTTCCCCGGAAGGACGGTGTAGCGCCAGGTACTTGTGTGCATTCCGAGCTTCCTAGAAGTGAGCCCTGCCTCCCGACATTGGTCAAGAGGAATGGCATCGCACGGATACACCCTGAATTCTATATCTACCCGATGCGGGTTGTCAGTTGTCACTCACGTCAATAATTTACCTTTGGAGTACGGTTTCTAGGGGTCGGATTTCGCTCCCTAAACTTCATAATTCCCAAAATGGGCATCATCCGTGGAAAAAAAACAGGTGTGTGAAGTTGGCCCCTCGGATGAATGGACTCTAAAATTTAAACAATGGACCCCGAAGAACTCTCAATGGACTCATTGGACCATTTTTCCTTTTTCTTTGAACCCCTCTAGTTCGCCCGCGAAGTGGGGTCCTTTTTTTGGGGGTGTGAAGTTGGCCCCCCGACTAAACGGAATCCAAATATGGAAGAATGGACCCCAAACAACTCTCAATGGACTCATTGGACCATTTTTAATTTTTCTTTGGACCCCTCTAGTTCGCCCGCAAAGTGTGGTACTTTTTGGGGGGTGTGAAGTCGGCCCCCGACTGAACAGAATCCAAATTTGGAAGAATCGACCCCAAAGAACTCTCAATGGACTCATTGGACCATTTTTAAATTTTCTTTGGACCCCTCTAGTTCGCCCACAAAGTGGGGTACTTTTTTGGGGGGTGTGAAGTCGGCCCCCCAACTGAACAGAATCCAAATTTGGAAGAATGGACCCCAAAGAGCTCGCAATGGACTCATTGGACCATTTTTAATTTTCTTCGGACCCATCTAGTTCGCCGCAAATTGGGGGGGCGGTGGGTAAAAATGGTCAATTTTGCCAATAAATAGCCACCCACACACCCCCCCATTTGCGGGCGATCTAGAGGGGTCCAAAGAAAAAAGGTCCAATGAGTCCATTGAGAGTTCTTTGGGGTCCATTCTTCCAAATTTCGATTCACTTCAGTCGGGGGGCCAACTTCACACCCCCAAAAAGACCCCCTTGATTTGTTCAAGCAAGAGGGATGCTGAAAAATCACCATCTTTTGCCGATTTCTTGACTGTTTTCAGCTTTTGAAGTAGGTCACGATCGAGTTTATCTTTCCGCTCACTTGCCAGTCTCTGGTTTTCACTTCGGACAATGCCGAGCTGTTGAGAACTGCGGAACAACCGTCGACGGACGATGGCCAATTTCCGGCGAAGTTTGGACGGAGAGTTTTCGGGCTTTTTCCCACGCTTGCATTGACTTGTGGAAGGCATGGCTGGAATTGAATCATCACCACTGTGTCCGCTTTCGGGTTGTGAAACATTGGGTGTGCTTGCAATTGTTTCGGACTGGTCAGGAACAACACGCGGTCGCTTTTCAGCAATCGACACATTTCGATTTTTCGGAGCCTTTCGTTTGATAACATCAGTTAATGCAGGCTGCTTGTGCAAAGGATAATCTGGGAATATTGAGGGAACAACATTTGGAAGAAGTTGTTTCCTGGTTGTCGAAATGCTGAAATCGGATTTCTGAAAATGTTTGCTGCAAACAAACGACCACTGCGTTGGTACCCAATTCCTGCCATCAGCCGTCTGCCTGGAAATCCGCTGCAATCACTTCAGTTTTAACTCCTGGTCAGAAGGAAACTTGTGAAATGTCGTGTCCTCTGTCTTTCTCTTCACTGATCTGCACAACGGCACACAACAGTTCGACATTTTGAACCTCACCACGCTTTTGGAGAGGAAACGATGAGAAACGATCACCAGAACGCCAGCGAACCAACTGAGAGCCAAAGAAAAACCATCTGTTGCCCACGGCAGCATCTCCTCTTGTGGCGCCTCTGGTGCCCAGTTGTGCGTTATTCAATCTCCTCTCTTTTGCGCTGGTGGACGGGTCTGTTATAATATAGTGTTCAACACTATATTATTTATTATAATTAATTATATTATTATTAATTATATATTATATTTATTAATTATATAATTATAATTATATATTATTATTATATTATTATTAATTATATTATTTATTATTATAATTTTCAACACTGAAAAAAAACAGCACTTGTATTCATCGAGATGGAATTCGATTGCTGCACATATGTCAAGTAAATGGGACCGTGCATGAGTAAACGAATTGTAATAAAACATTCCGTCCAATTCAGCAGGAAAATTTAAGTAAGAAACTGAAACACAGATTAAAGTCTGTTCATTTTCAGAATGGTCCGCGCCCTTTTTCCAGTCAGGGATGTGCAAATTTGAGCAAAAATCGGGAATCGCAGATTTTGAGCTGGTGGCCTCAATTTTCGAAACTCTGTCCGTTTTCACTTCAAAAATCTTTTGCTAATTCTGCTTTTCGGAGTTTTTTCAATTTTCTGTGACCATATCTGTCTGGTTTGCTTGTCGTTCCGCTCCTGCTTTAAAAATGTGCACTTTTCTGGCGTGCAGCGCTGAACCGAAACTTCGCTGGCCATCCCGTGGCAATTGGCATCGACCTGCAATGGCGTGAGGCCACATCTGGTGTTGTTGCCATCAACTGGAAACCAGGCACATGTATATTCATGTCTGGAAAATTTTAAAATCATGTTTGGGTTGCTTTTCCATCTGTGATATGTTTTGTCCAAGCAAACATGTGCCAAACGAAAATGAAAAGATTTTGCCGATGGGGAGACTCGAACCCACGATCTTCGGATCTGAGGCCCAGTGCCGTGCCACTGAGCCAGCGGCGCTGACCGAAATTTCGGTCCGAAAATCGCGCCTAAATGATAAAGCTCGAATATTCAGGCAAAGAATGTTCGACAATTTGGACACGTCTGTCATGCCCCCGCTCCCACCTTCGTTTTGCTGCAAGTTTTGGCGCGGACCACTCTGAAAATGAACGCACTTTAGAGTCGTATGTTCGACTGGAATGTTTGAACAACCCATGTTGGCAGATAGTTTTTCTGGAATCTCGGAGAACATGCGGCAACAAAAGGACCCCACGGGGTGTGCAAAGAAAAAAATTGTATGGATAAAAAAGGAGTAAAGAGTGAGGCAAAGACATCGGTGGTGTTTTCTCTATCGAATCGCCGATCTTTCCACAAATCGCATGTCTCGATTCCAACAGATATAGGTAAATGACGGATCTTCCGCACTTCCGGCCCGAAAGTGGAAAACTTTTGTTGCTATGCATTCAGACTCTCATATGCTCGTATCGGCAGCCGAGTTCTTTGATTTGTGGTCATACCGAATCCGGAAGAGACGTCCAAAACACTCCATTCCAGTTCAGGATGTGAACAGAGAATGCTCGCGAAGACTCTGCGGTTGTAAGCTGGCTTCGATGTAAAAGCCGTGTCTTTCTCGTACAGACTCGTCTTGAGAGGGCCTCAGCGTCATTGGTCAAAAGAAAAGTTCAAATCACGTCAATGGCTGAATCAGAAGGTCTCTTTGCAAAGGAAATTGCAAATTAAACCAATTGTTGGGACCAGGAAATTTCAAGGTATCACGACAGAAACTGCGAAGTAATGACTAACAGCTATAGAGAATTTTCCATTGTTCTGGATCTCGATGGTGCCCAGTCCAGGCCGAACCATGAAACGTCATTGTGTTCTGCAGCCTAATCATCTTATTTGGGTGAACATCCATGGGAACTGTGTTGTCGGAGTCCCTTTTCCAATCCTAATTATTTCCTTTTTCAGTTCGATACGTTTCGTTTTGTTATTGCATGCTTAAAAAATAGTTAGTCCTATCAATAAGAGTAGGTAGTCGGTTGAAAATCTTGTATTCGTTTGAGCTGAGCTCAGTGGTGTTGTTAAAAAGTTGTTAATGATAAGTGCCGTGGAGTTATGAGACCAAGCCAATAAATTGGTCTGTTTTGTCACACGATTACCGGTTTTCGTGTTTACGCAAGGGCAACGTGGCCCTCTTTGCCGAGTCACCAGCCGCATGGCTGTCAACTCAGGATGGCAATGATGATGATGATGATGATTATGATGAATACATGGTGTCTTCAACCCTGAGAAAAAAATATTTTGGCACAACACGTTGTGCGTTTGTTTTTTGACAGATTTTGCGAAGATCTGACAGCTCCAAATTACGTGGCTACAGCTCATTGGGTGCACTTGAAGATATGAGCTGAGAATGCTCACAAGTACCTATGCATAGAGGGAAACCAGAACTCCTGCAACAATGAAAAGCCGATGGAGAACTGAGGATTCACTGGGGATTCGGCACAGAAATCAAAATTTCGCTGAATGTTTGATTGGAAACGTGAGAAGCATTCCAAGCTCACATCTATATCTCATATCGTATCTTCAAAGTTTATTAGCAGCGTTCTCTGCAGTCAGATCTGATAAGACTGCTGCGCGTCCTATATGACGCTATATTCCCTGCGTTGGCCACATGCATTCTTCAGATAAGCTCAAGAGATGGTACCATAAGTCAAGAAGTTCTCGAGAATTTGCAGGAAAGAAAATAACACCTTCCTTGCGGAAGGCGCGGCTGAAATGCCAAAGTCCAGGAACCAGATGAGAGGGAAAGATGATTCATATATCTGTCCACATTGGAGAAATGTTAAAGGTCTGGTTAATACACTAGGCTCAGTCCAATTTCAATAGGGCTTGATCCGGTTTCACGCCTTGCACGAATGCCATGATGTTATGTGCAACACATGTTGCCGTTACATGGAGCCTGTGTTAATAATGTGCTCCGTTACACGCGCGAACAATTTGTTAAGTCTTGTATACGAGAATATGTATTTGTGTGGTTGCGCGCTGCCCCATATCCAATATGGCCGATTGCCATCATCGATGCACACAAATCATAATTGACTCGCTCTCCTGATTTATTATGGGGAAACAGGCTGCAAAGTACTGCCAACTGCCAAACTTGTCGGTTGCAGGAAATTAGGATCTTATAGTGCGGAAACTTTGCCTGAGACAGTATCAGGTTATCATTTTGGCCCACGTATAGGTACACTTTAACGCATTGAGTTTTGCCGGGCCAATGCAGAAATCAAATTTTCAGGCGGCTTTCTCGTTCTGTAAGGCATGTTACAGGCCATCGTATATTTTTTTTTTTTGGTTTTTAAATTCCTGTTGTATGATTTTGTGAAAATGATTTTGTGAAATTCGAATTATTATTTTTTCAAGACGGCTGCAGATGCTATTATCGCCAACAGGCCAGGCTTTTCTCGCATGGAGCTTCAGTCGTCTTGACGACATCAAAATGCCAAAGGTCGCTGGCTCAAAAAGATAAGCAATGTGGTTCGATTAGAACGAAAACAACAGTCAAGCTTCACCTGACTCAATCAACAAATATCGTTAACATGCATTACAAAAAGAGAAGGGTGCCGGAAAATATTTCTGCGATAGCCCTGGCAAAACTCAATGCTTCTTTGCAGTGTACAGCGTTTGGCTGAAATCGTGGTCTCAAATCGTCTGTCGTTTTACAAGGCCCGTCAAAATTCGACCAACTGGCGTGCAACACACCAGTGACGCAACAAATTTCAGCCGATCTTGCAGCAATTTCACGCGATGCACGATTGCGTGCATGTGTTTTGCAGCGCCGTTGCCAATGACTCTAAATGGCGCCCGAATTACGTAGATCTCATGAACTTCTGTGCTCGATCAATTTGTTCAAGTAAAGGGCCATTTAGGGCCATTTCTTCTGGTTATTCAGTCTTCAGTCAATCAATCAATCAAATCAAATCAATCTTTATTTGCTCCACTAATATACAATGTTTGGTGGAGAAAAAAAAGAAAAAAAGAGAAAAATGAATATCACCGAATTCTTACAATAAAAGGATATTACAAAGGAATCAATGAAGCAATTTATCAATCGTCAAGCATTTAACATTATTGTCAAAGGTGTTATGGGAGAGCGACTGGACCACGTTCTCTGGAAGTGAGTTCCAATCCGCATGAACTGAAGTAAGGGTTGGAGCGGCAGAAGGGTCTGGCAATAGCCTTGCTGTTGCTATTGTAAAATCTCGATGGGGGGTTGCGATAACATTCAGGCATTAATAAGCCGGAATGACCGTTGATGATGTGGTGAAATAGTGAGAGGCGGTGAACATGTCTACGATCGCGCAGGTTTGGCATAAGCCCAGGGTTTCCTTGATTAGAGAAACAATAGCCTTTTGGTCGTAGGTGCTAGAAATAAATCTGGCAGCTTTAGATTGAACTCCTTCGAGAAGGAGAATTTCGCCTAAAGGGATCCCAAACACTGCAGGCATATTCCAGTAGAGGACGGACAAGGGATTTGTGGGCCTTGATCTTCGCAGCAGCCGAACAGTGCGAGAAGATTCGTTTTATGAAGCCTAACGTTCTGTGTGCCCTTGATACAATATTCTGGATGTGCGGTCGCCATTGGAGGTCAGACGAAATTGTTACTCCAAGATATTGGAAAAGCTTAACATTCTCAACTGTGGTACCATGAATAGTGTACCATGAAATCTGTCTCTGCGGGGCTTGCATGATGCAGGACTTACAGCAGATGGGAATGCCTTGTATTGCAGCATATGTCGAAAGCTTAACTTAAAACTCTTGGTTGGCCAAAAAAGTTTCGGGATCCCTTTTCCGGTGAAGGGCCCATCCTCTGGCGAAGACTTGGTAGCAATTGGCATGAAGGTATTTATGCGGTGACATTTTCCTTTACCCACGTTCAGTTGGCGGACGTTTACTCCAAAGTCCAGCCCAAAACAACACAACGCAATTGTAAAATGCTTTTCGGCCGCCGGACGCACAAGGAAAGGTCGCGGTAAAATGTGGCCCCCGTATGTCCAAAACGCAGCACTCCAAACAAGCCTGTAACGTGTGTTGCATAGCTGTATTTAGAATTCAGGGGTAATTTTCCGAACTCTTCTTGTTGATGAATATTTTTTCAGTCCTGACGCACTGGCCATTCTGCAATGACATCCGCAACGTCGAAGGCAAAAATCCCAGGGATTGAATTGCAGCCGGGTAGGCGGGCCCGGAGTGTGTCCCAGATCAACCAGCGCGGTCAACACCGTGTCCGCAAAAACGTTTCGAAAACAGGAGAAACGCCAAAATTAATGGTTACGAGGTCAACGGGGGCCGTCCATTTTCAACATTGCGGTTTCACGCCTCACACGAATTTCATGTGTTTTACGTCGGATGTTGCCATTTATTACAAATGTCGCCTGAGCTATAGGAATTAACTCCTGCCCCATCCGCATAAAAAAGCCTACCGATTTCGCACTCGTCAGGCCCACTTTAGAATGCGCCTGCGCTGTTTGGGAACCGTAAAACTAAAAAGATTCACAGTTGCTGGAAATCTTCAGTGCAGAGCAGAGCCTGTATCACAGGTCGCGATTTGACCGAGCTGCGAAAATCACTTCGCTATTCGCAAAATGAAATCGCCTTTCGTATACTCCACTCTTGAGAGTAGGCGACGACAAAGACCGTTCAACATATTGTTTTGTGATATCTTGGCTTGACAAGATCTCTGTCCTAATCCCAACAATAAGTTTACCTACAATGGCATGAGATTCATTATTCCTCAGTCTACTCAATAATTATCCGAATATTCTTGCCGCATTGTTTTTTTGCGCATTAAACGATTACAGAATGCGCTTCCCCCGAGTTCCGATATTTTAAACTGCACGCACTGTGCAGTTATTTTTACACATGTTTCTGTTTCCCACGGCTGCTTCATTGTCAAGCAAAGAAAATTTTTCAGTAGGTAATCATCAGCGCCCCGGAAAGAATGATATTAAACGACCACTAAATGATATTGCGACGCTGACAACTTTATTTAACTCATAAATCTGCACTTGTTTGTTAAACTTCATTCATGCTTCTTCTGCACCTGATAAATCTTGAAAATCAAATCACAGCCTGAAGAAAAAAAAAACAGAACCCATGCGATAACAAGCGTTGTCAGTTGAGAATCTGAGGGTACTTCCGTGAGCAGGTGATGGGCGTTAACGTTTGAGCGAAGCGACACATTTCCAACGGAGATACCTTTTTTTATTATCAAAGGAAACAATGTGAAGATAATACACTACAAATTCGATGTTTCCGTTGGGAACACCTTATTTTTATAACACAGTCCTGATGGAAGTTTTCCTTTCGGAAAAATTTCGGAACACGCAATGTGGTCTTGTTATTCTGTTCTCCTGTCACAAATTTGAAACTCCTGCGTGATTTTGAGCACTCCATGTGCTCAAAATCACGCAGGTATGTGTTCTATAAATTTGTGACAGAAAAATTGTATTCAAATAACGCATTATACGAGTTCCAAAATTATCTCGAAAAAATGTCCACTTTCATTTTCGCTGTTAAAAAAGTTAGCCCAAAGGTGTTCCGAAAGGAAATCTCCGATTTAGAGTGTAGTGTACATCATCCAGGAAGTGTATTCCTTATCTCACGCTGAAGTAGTTCACTTCATCAAGCATCGTTTGTGATCACTCATTTTATGGCGCATTTCACTCGGACTCTTATATGTGAGCTCAAGAAAGGTGTGGTGCATTTTGCAGAGCTGAAGGATTTTGATGCACGAACCGACACAGATTCAGGCTTTTGTTTATCAACGCTCTTTTGAGATAAATTTTAATGCTGTGGGTATAGTGGCGACAGAAATACATCACCCGAACATGCGCTCATGATCAAAACCCTGCTTGTGAATGAAAATCTGAACCTCTGCGAGCCTCAATTGTTGGCCAGCGTGACCGTGAATGTGACCAGATTATTTTGCTTCGTTCTTTCACCTGCCAACCCCACTTCACTTCGGTGCAGTCGTGTAGGGGCCTATATCTCTCTATCTGTCGCCATATAGCGCTATACATATCTTTATCTATGTATATCTTTTATCTATATCTTTTTCGGACTTTCGGCTCTATATTATTGTCATAGCCTCAGTTATCTCCATGTTATTTTTATCAATGTTGGCCTGAAAATGTGGCTTTGATGTTCATGTGCTATCTTGTCTTGTTGAAACTGATATTTGCATTTATATCGCAAATCTATAAATAAATACATACATATCAAAAACACCAATAATTATTGTCACAATACGGATTAACAACGACAAATTACGAAAAAGCCTATTCCACATTTGCACTCATCACAACAATGGACACTCCAAAAATCAAACAGCACACAGAAATTAAATTCTCGCAACATATACGCAAATGCGACAGAAAAAAGCAAATTTTTCGCTTTGGCACCACTGCGGTATTTTGATTTGTTGTTGGTTTGATTGGTGCGAGCAAGGGTTCAATGAAGGGGTGCGCGACGGTAAGGAGGCCGCTTTTTCTTTTTGTGGGGCGCAGCGCCATCAAAAGTACCCTTTTTAACGCACCTGCATCTGGAAGTGTGCCATCACTTCTGATTTCACAATTTAATCCCTATTGTGTCGAGCCAACTTATTAACTGCCAGCGCAGACCGATGGAGAAGGGAAGGGAAGATATGGGGCAATGTGAAAATGGGGGTTTGTTGTAGGGATGATCCCTTGTGGAGATATCTGGAGAAGGGAACCTAGTGAATCATATGCGAACAGAAGTCATTTCTTGTCTGTTCAAATCTATCCGTAGAATCCGCAGCTGAACTGATTAACAACATGCATTTTGGCAGTTGTGAAATTGAAAAGGCGAAATGGGATTCGGACATGTGAAACAAGGACGAGATCAGATTCCATGACAGAGAAGATCGAAAGACAATTGGCCGAATGCATAAGAGGTACACCATTGGTCACTGCTCTTCAGCAGCTTTCGTTGTCGTGATCAATGGAATCGAATATATTCGGCCAATTGTCTTTCGATCTTCCCAGTCGAATCTGATCTCATCCACGTCTCGCTAGTCCAAATCCCATTTCGCCTTTCCATTTTTAGAACGACACCAAAGTGCATGTCGATCTATTTTTCCGCCGGCAAAGGTATGCCTCCGCCTTTCCGCGGAAACATAAGCCCTGACATTCCCGTGACCTTTCCAAAATCTTTCCAATATTTCCTCTGTCCTTCGCAGGTCCGACCGAAAACGCTTCTGCTGCCGACGACGTGTTCCGGGCCCGAAAATTATGAGCCTGAAATGACAGCCATAACTCACCGCTACAGGCCCCAAAGCAGTGGCAACCAACCGCCTTGTCTAAGGAGCCCTAGAATGAAAGCAAAAATGTCCGGAGAGAGGGGTGTCGTGACCCCTGCTCCCGACCGCCTGCTTTGATTGAGAGGCTTTTTGCATGCCACTGACTGTCGGTTGTCATGTGCGCCCCACCTGGGCGACCCTTCCTCCCCTACCCCGTCTGCCAACCACTTTCCATCCTTCAAAAAACATTACGCAGTCCCTTGAAAGATTTGTTGCCGCGGACGTCGAAATTCGGTCAGAATTTATGGCCTCCGAAAGGTGGCGCTGATGTATGTAGCGTCCGCGTTCGCCGTCAGTATTATTGTTCCTCTGGGGTGAGGGTGAGGGTGTGGTGGCCTGCACTTAGCCTGGGGTAGAGTAGAGCAGACCCTGTGAAATATATCCTGTCCGAGCCGAGATCCTGTTCCAATCAGAAATAATATGATTGCTTCACAAATCACGAGTGACAACCCTATTGATTGCAGATGTGCTGTGCTGGCGGGCGCAATCGTCCCTCACGCACGCCTCCCTGGGGGGCTGGGGTTTGCCGTTTGCCGTTTGCCGAGAGCGGACTTCCAAACTCCACTGGTCTCAACTGCGGCTGCCAATGCGACTTTCCCCGAGACGGCGTCCGCAAATGCTCGGCGTAAATCTTCTTGTCCAGAGGAAAGGCACTGATTTTCGCTGTCGGTTGATGACAAGTCCGGGGAAACACCCCAAAACCAAGCGCAGAAAACTTGGCCAAGAAACGCACAGGGACTTTCGTGGCTGAGAATTTTTGGATTGTTATTTACCTGCAGAAGGCCACATTTGAAGAGAACGTAAGTTTTTTCGAAAGTGAGACTATTGTTGACAGAATTTGAGATTTTCCTGGAGTGTGATTTTTGATGGCAAAAAGATATTCTTGAGAAAAGACATTCATTTTCATGTATTTTTGTCAGATTGATGAGATTTTTTGATTGTGAGATTTTTTTGATGAGATATTTTGATGAGGTTAGATTTTTGATAAGGTGGCGAGATTTTTGACAGCACGGTTTTCCGATAGGAAGATCAGATTTTTAAGAAAACTTTTTTTCATAGCATTATGAGGTTTTTTGAAGGAAGTGTGAGATTTTTGTATACAGGCGAGATTTTTTGATTGGACTGTTTTTTGACCGGAAAGTGAGATTTTTGAGTGGAAGGTATAGATCGTTTGGCAGTGAAAATTCTTGACAGGTATGAGATTTTTGAACAGGAGGGTGAGATTTTTGCATTTGCTGCAAAATTTACTGTGTTATTATTATTTTATTATTTTTTTATTATTAAAGACAAATACTGCCGCAAATGAAATGGCGACAGGAAAGACAAGCACATGCTCAATGCAGGGAAAGGAAAACTTATCTACGAGCACAAACGTCAATTGCGTGAGAAAAATTCAGAAAGAAAAAACCATCATCAAATGCAACAAACTGATCAATCATACGAAACGAAAGGTCATGGGTGGGTTGTGACGCCTATAGGGACTTGCGCGCGGCAAATGTACGATGAACTGGAAGGAAGACCATTCCATTCTCTGATAGTTTTCGGAAAATAGGAATTGAAAGCCACATTAGTTTTAGAAATTGGAGCGGAAATACCATAACCATTATCTGTTCTGCGTTGGTTGGGCTTGATGGAATAACAGTTCGGCAA
>JASGXE010009632.1:0-15213 GCA_030068105.1 Sinentomon sp. SZTP_YWyxl
GAAAGTGGCAAAATTACTTGCCACTATGATTCAAAGTTCTGTTTGGGAACAACGCGATTTGCAGAATTAATTGAATTGGCCAAAGTTCCAAGGCGAAATCGCCGAGTGGATTTCTTCGGCAAGTTGTTTTTTCGCCAATTCTGAGTTTTGCCTCTCAAGTAGTTTTGGCCAAGCAGTTTTGGCCATGCAGTTTTGCCTCTCAAGTAGTTTTGCCAAGTAGTTTTGGCAAGACCGCTTTGCAGAAATTTGCGATTATTTTTTGGCTTCTTTCCACACTTTGCTGAGGAAGTTGATAATGTTTTACAATTTCCACGAGAACTGAGAGTGCCAACGAACCTTTACGAGTATTCTCTTGTGTTAACGTTTCGTTTATGGCGGAATGCAGCGCGGTTTAATAGCCACATGAAAACCACCACTTCTCTGAAGTAGCCTGATGAAAATTCTACACACAGTCGCTGTCCAAACATGGCTCAGGTGATTGAAACACTTTGCCAATATCTGAAGTGTCCATTATTAAATGTGTGGGATGTTATGCATTTGCGGAGTCATCGATTGCCGCAATTTTCATCATATTTTTGTAAACAGAAAATTGATTAAACGCACGAAAGTACCTAGGTCACCAACCCACGGTGTTATTTTAAACAGTAATCGGGTCCAACAAATTAGGAAACTAGCCAAATTGCCCACAACACCCCAGGAGACTCGTGAGGTTTGAAACAGTAGTTTGAAGGTGTGTGCTTATTGGGTGAGAGGGTGTTGTGGTAGATATGGCCTTTTCATGGCTTGTGCGTTGCACAGTTTCCGGATCCCAAGTTGTTGGTAGAGTGTGCTACCGCGGTTTCGGCACGAAAGTGTCGTGTCTTCTTCAGGCCCGGTTCAAAGAACCGTTGAAAGGCGTCTTTTTCACCGTAAGGTGTGCGCCACAGCAGGCAACAATATACTGTACCAGGAGGTCGGTCAAGCCAACTGCACCTTAGTCAGCAGTTACTGCTGCTGCGAGTGATGCTCTGTCTGGGTCAGCCGCTCCCTTATATATGAGCATTTTTCCTTGAGAGCACAACACAACTGTTTTTGCGTGCTGGATCCGATGACCTTCATCTCTCCGATGATGGTTGCCTTTGTCCGTTAGACCCAGCCTGATCCAATCTCCGCTTTTTCGGCACGACAGTGTCGTGCCTTCTTCAGGCCCTGTTCAAAGAACCGTTGAAAGGCGTCTTTTTCACCGTAAGGTGTGCGCCACAGCAGGCAACAATATACTGTACCAGGAGGTCGGTCAAGCCAACTGCACCTTAGTCAGCAGTGACTGCTGCTGCGAGTAATGCTCTGTCTGGGTCAGCCGCTCCCTTATATATGAGCATTTGTCCTTGAGAGCACAACACAACTGTTTTTGCGTGCTGGATCCGATGACCTTCATCTCTCCGATGATGGTTGCCTTTGTCCGTTAGACCCAGGCTGATCCAATCTCCGCTTTTTTGTTGCGTTTTCATTCCCGTGATCTTGGTATGATCTTGGAAGTAGTTATACCTCTCCACGCATGTACGGCACGGCCAAGATACACAAGCCTGGCGTACCGCTAAGGCCTATTGTATCAAGTATTGGCTCTCCGACCTATCTACTGGCCAAATTCTTGAGCAAAGAATTGAGCCCACTAATAGGGCGGAGCGACCGCCACATCGTTAACAGCAAGGACTTCATAGCCAAACTCAGAGGGGTCACTATTAATGATACTGACATTCTTATGAGTTACGACGTTGAATCCTTGTTTACGAGGATCCCTGTTCCGGAAGCATGCAACTTGCTAGCCGAGAAAATGGGAAATTCTCGTTATGCTCAAGATATGGTGCGACTTACCAGACTGGTACTGAACACTACCTACTTCCGAGCATCAGGTGAGATCTACGAACAGAAGAATGGGACTCCTATGGGATCACCACTCTCAATGTTCATAGCAAACCTTTACATGGAGGACTTCGAGGAAGAGGCCCTCAATGAGGCGCCCCTCAAACCCTCCCATTGGTGGAGATACGTGGGTGACACATTTGTGGTCTGGCCCCACGGGCAGGACACAATAACGGAATTCACGGACCACCTCAACTCCAGATGTGAATCTATCAGATTCACATATGAGATTGAAAAGGGAGGTGCCCTACCATTCTTGGATGTACTGGTCCAGCACGCCAAGGACGGCCAAGTAGACACATCGGTCTATAGGGTCAGCCGCTCCCTTATGTATGAGCATTTGTCCTTGAGAGCACAACACAACTGTTTTTGCGTGCTGGATCCGATGACCTTCATCTCTGCGATGATGGTTGCCTTTGTCCGTTAGACCCAGGCTGATCCAATCTCCGCTTTTTCGGCACGAAAATGTCGTGCCTTCTTCAGGCCCGGTTCAAAGAACCGTTGAAAGGCGTCTTTTTCACCGTAAGGTGTGCGCCACAGCAGGCAACAATATACTGTACCAGGAGGTCGGTCAAGCCAACTGCACCTTAGTCAGCAGTGACTGCTGCTGCGAGTGATGCTCTGGGTCAGCCGCTCCCTTATATATGAGCATTTGTCCTTGAGAGCACAACACAACTGTTTTTGCGTGCTGGATCCGATGACCTTCATCTCTCCGATGATGGTTGCCTTTGTCCGTTAGACCCAGGCTGATCCAATCTCCGCTTTTTTGTTGCGTTTTCATTCCCGTGATCTTGGTATGATCTTGGAAGTAGTTATACCTCTCCACGCATGTACGGCACGGCCAAGATACACAAGCCTGGCGTACCGCTAAGGCCTATTGTATCAAGTATTGGCTCTCCGACCTATCTACTGGCCAAATTCTTGAGCAAAGAATTGAGCCCACTAATAGGGCGGAGCGACCGCCACATCGTTAACAGCAAGGACTTCATAGCCAAACTCAGAGGGGTCACTATTAATGATACTGACATTCTTATGAGTTACGACGTTGAATCCTTGTTTACGAGGATCCCTGTTCCGGAAGTATGCAACTTGCTAGCCGAGAAAATGGGAAACTCTCGTTATGCTCAAGATATGGTGCGACTTACCAGACTGGTACTGAAACTACCTACTTCCGAGCATCAGGTGAGATCTACGAACAGAAGAATGGGACTCCTATGGGATCACCACTCTCAAGCATGCAACTTGCTAGCCGAGAAAATGGGAAACTCTCGTTATGCTCAAGATATGGTGCGACTTACCAGACTGGTACTGAACACTACCTACTTCCGAGCATCAGGTGAGATCTACGAACAGAAGAATGGGACTCCTATGGGATCACCACTCTCAATGTTCATAGCAAACCTTTACTTGGAGGACTTCGAGGAAAAGGCCCTCAATGAGGCGCCCCTCAAACCCTCCCATTTGTGGAGATACGTGGATGACACATTTGTGGTCTGGCCCCACGGGCAGGACACAATAACGGAATTCACGGACCACCTCAACTCCAGATGTGAATCTATCAGATTCACATATGAGATTGAAAAGGGAGGTGCCCTACCATTCTTGGATGTACTGGTCCAGCACGCCAAGGACGGCCAAGTAGACACATCGGTCTATAGGAAACATACGAATTCCGATCTATACATTGGAAAGGATTCGTACCACCACCCTAGCCAAAAGGCTTCTGCGTTCCGCTTCCTCTGTCAGAGGATAGGGTCTCACTGTAATACAGTGGAGGCCAGGAAACAGGAGTCGGCTTATCTAAGAAAGGTTGCAATCCAAAACGGATACAAACCTTCTATGATTAGAGAACAAAGGCTGAAGCCGAAAAGCCACAGCCGCTCTCTTACAGACGCAATCCTACCATACCTTCCGGGCACCTCGGAAAGGATTGCGAATGTGTTACGCTCATACGATATTCGCAGCATCTATAAACCCCACCTCAAACTGAGGAATGCCCTGCCGAATCTGAAAGATAAGGTAGAGGAGGAAAATAGAAGCGGGATATATGAGATTCCTTGCGAGTGCGGGCAAGTCTACATTGGACAAACCCGCAGAACTCTAAAAGCAAGGTTAAAAGAGCACATTCATGGGAGAAATCTCACCGGTTCAATTGGACCGAGAGCAAAATCCTGTGCACGGCTGAAAATAACAAGGTCAGGGACCTAAAAGAATCCATTGCGATTCGTAAGGCAGGTGAAAACGCAGTTAACAACTGCCAAGGTCCCTTCTTCCCAAGAACGTGGCTATCCCTCCTCAGAAAGAGGAGGAGCCAAGATCACGGGAATGAAAACGCAACAAAAAAGCGGAGATTGGATCAGCCTGGGTCTAACGGACAAAGGCAACCATCATCGGAGAGATGAAGTTCATCGGATCCAGCACGCAAAAACAGTTGTGTTGTGCTCTCAAGGACAAATGCTCATATATAAGGGAGCGGCTGACCCAGACAGAGCATCACTCGCAGCAGCACTCACTGCTGACTAAGGTGCAGTTGGCTTGACCGACCTCCTGGTACAGTATATTGTTGCCTGCTGTGGCGCACACCTTACGGTGAAAAAGACGCCTTTCAACGGTTCTTTGAACCGGGCCTGAAGATGGTACGACACTTTCGTGCCGAAACCGCGGTAGCACACTCTACCAACAACTTGGGATCCGGAATCTGCAACGCACAAGCCATAACCATGACCCAAGGAAACCTTAACCATTTCACATGGCCTTTTCATCCTCAACGGCTATTACGGACTTACCTACGTTTACTTTGTTTTATGGAGCTCTTTGTAAATACATGCCTTGCTTCTTGTGATGAGACAAAAATTGCAGATTTTGACTTTCCTTTTAGTCTATATACCAATTACTGATGTTTACGCAAAGAAACAAAGAAGAGAAGTCACAAAATTGGCTATATTGGCATGTTCTACGTGCCCTTTTAAATCAACTGATAACAAAAGTTCTTTCTCTCACAGTTGGCGTCAGGCCGAAATTTGTTCAGGGATGCCAAAAATTGAAAATGCGGATTTGAAAATATAAAGTGCGACGAAGAAAAATACTG
The DNA here is from genome assembly GCA_030068105.1 of Sinentomon sp. SZTP_YWyxl. Taxonomy (NCBI): domain Eukaryota; kingdom Metazoa; phylum Arthropoda; class Protura; order Sinentomata; family Sinentomidae; genus Sinentomon; species Sinentomon sp. SZTP_YWyxl. The sequence continues at coordinate 4,988 of JASGXE010009632.1, forward strand.
ATCTGTTATCTGTTGCAGCTCAGGAAACGGCCATCGGTTCTAGGAGCTCAGTCATCCATATCATCCAAAATAGACGCCAAATCAGAGTGAAAGGTCTTTACATGGCTTGCCAATGCCACCGATGAAGACCAACATCTATTGTCTTCACGGCATTTTGGCTTGCATCCCGTGGAGAAATCATGACTTCCATGGCTGTGACATACATATTGTTTTTCCAAGGCAATATGAGAAATGACCTTTTATGAACAATTTCTATTTGAAGACAGAAACAATGGGATAAAAATTGCTACTCTATCGTTTACAGAACAAATTTTTATTGCCGTGTTAATTTCTTATTCTGCTTACAGTGATTCTAAATTCTTAATGGTCCTCTGAAGCACAGTCATTCGGACTTGCCGTGCAGACGCTGTTCAGCTCTGCTAACAAGATGAACTTTGGAAACAGATTTTCAATTCCATTTCCACTGACACAAAGGTAAGAACCGTTCCAGCGACTTCTCTTCTTTCAACTATGACTATTTGTGTTCTCATGGAATTTCTGATCGATACTGGGATGTCCGTTAAATGCAACATGAGTTTAACTATATGCATATGTTAAGTAAGTACAATTTTTTGAACATGAATCAGTTTCAGTTGGTGTTTCAGTCAATCTTCTGCAGAGTAACAGCAACAAAGTATGTTTTTAAACATTTTTGTCGCGAAGCGCACCCAAAAAAAAACTCTTGCAGAATTTTAATGGTGCTGATTTAATCCAAATTTCACACATTTTAATGACTGGCAATATAGTCGTTATAAGAACTAAAAATCCATATTAAAAATTTTTTTTGTCGAATTGTACTGCTTTTAAAATACCTACGAAGAATTATGGACTTCTTTGTGAGGGTATTTTAGTGCTAACATACCTTGCAAGGTTTTTTGTTTATCTGCTACGACAAATGTAAAATTATGCTTTTGAAGTATAGAACAGAACATTTTCGAATATATGTCCTGTGAAGCGTTGGAACTGAAGGCTTCTGCTTCTTCATGTGAATTATGTAAACCGATGACAGAAGTATTTAAATTATAACGGCTGCTCAATGTCAATACTCTATTTTGCGAGAAACAGTAGGAAATTTAGCTTGCCATGTAAAATGTTTCAGGAGCATATGAGGATATAATTCGTTTTTCTAAGCACAGTCAATGAAAGACACAAAATCCTCAAAAACTTTTGAACCACACACACCAAAACTCAGAACCAAGATAAAATTTGCGGCAACAGCAAATGTTTAGCATGTTCCCACTCTGCTTGTCGCATAATACTTTAGAAGCCAGCTGATTACCTGTAGCGAACATTTGCTGTGTCAGTGCCCTGTCAGAGCAGATTGCAGCAACATCGCTCAGAACATTGCCCTGCGTCAGCAAGAGGCGATGGCGACCATATCGTCTTATGGATGGACTTTCTGTCGTGGATGCCGATTTCAGAAATGCCTATTGTTTTGTGCAACGTCCCGATTCGCCAAAAGCGAAGCGACGAAATATAAAATACAGGTTACATTTGGTTAGGCGAAAACGGCTTTGTCAGGTTAGGTTTGGTTACATTTGCTACGGTGGGTTCGGTTTGGTATAATATGAGCTTTCCATTTCACTTTTTGGTAAAAATCAAAATCGGGATGTTCAGTTCAGTTCAGTTCAGTTCAGTTCAGTTTATTTTTATTTGCTGAATATTTTGCAAATATGTCAATTGTAAAAATTATTTACAGAACAATAACTTACTAAATAATCATACTTAACACGAAACTCACATCACAAATGAATTCTATTCAATTGTTCATGAAAAACAAAAAAGAGGGGAAAAAACACAAAATCGTTACGAAGGCGGTAGCTGATTGGATATTCCTTGATCAAGTGCCATTGGTCGTGCAACATGAATTATTGACGAATCCCTGGGTAAATTATTCCAATCATGAAGTGTCCGCGGAAAGAAGGAAAACTGGAATGCACGAGATTTAATTAAGGGTAACTGAAATTGGAAGTTGTGAAGCGCACGACGAATTTGGAATTTAGAAGGGAAAATAGGCGGGATTTCAATCAGCACTTTTCCTTGAAAGATTTTTGAGAGCAGATCCAGTCTTTTTTCTTTCCGCCGCTGGAAAAGGGGGGCTAGTTGAAGATCAAGAAGCATTTGAGAAACACTAGCTGTTCTGTGATAATTGTTAACTATGAACCTCGCGGCGCAGCGTTGAACTCGCTCGAGGGCATCGATGTGCGACACCAGGAACGGATCCCAGACTGCTGAAGCAAATTCAAGATGAGGTAGAACTGTAGACTTGTAAGCAAGCAGTTTGGTTGATTGGTCTGCATGGGAGAGATTGCGCTTTAAAAAACCCAATGCTGACCTTGCTTTTCCAATGGACATATTAATATGATCTCCCCAGTCTAAGTGTTCGTGTAGTTTTACTCCAAGATATTTAATGCAAGACTCAGTGGGAACAACTTGAGAATTAATTTCATACTGAGGAAGAGGCATGCCCAGGGTTGAGAATCGGGAACGAAAGCAGACAAAAGAACATTTCGAAACATTTACACTCATTTCCCAATCACTACACCACTGAAAAACTTTGTTAAGGTTAGATTGTAGTGAGTGAATATCATTATCGGATGAAATGGCTTTGTATACAACAATGTCATCTGCGTACAATCTCATGTTACAATCAATTGTATCGAACAAGTCATTTATAAACAAAGTGAAAAGGAGGGGACCAAGCGCACTACCCTGTGGGACTCCAGTCTCGAAGACCAGAGAAGCCCCAGAAGGAGTCCTATCAACTAGAACTTTAGCTTTACGAGAGACCAGATATGACTCTATCAGTTTTACAATAAACTTCGGGAAAGAGAGTCGCGTAAGTTTCACGAGGAGCAGCCTGTGATCGACCCTATCGAATGCTTTGGCAAGATCTATAAACACGGCGTGTGTGTGCTTCTTGTTCTCAAAATTCTTTGCTATGTCAAAGACGAGTTCAACAAGTTGGGTTTCACATGATTTTTTCTTACAAAAACCGTGCTGCTGCGGATTAATAATGCGGTTTCTTTCAACAAACTCACAAATAACGTTGTGCAGAATTTTTTCAAAAACTTTAGGCGCAACCGAAATTATTGAAATGGGCCTATAGTTACTGGGATCGTTTGTGTTGCCTTTCTTGGGAACGGGACAAATGTTGATTTCTTTCCAGTGAGCAGGGAATTGCCCGGATTGAATTATTTTCAGGAAGATTACTTCAAAAAAATTTGCTTAATTCGGATTTTAGAGTTTTAATCATGACCACTGGAATTCTGTCAACACCCGGGCCCTTTTTATTACAAAGAGCTGCTATAACACGAGTTATTCCAACAACACCAAAGTTGAGTAGGATGCTTTCAGGACTAAAGCAGGTATCATCAACAGAGTTTTCAACCGCATCAGATTCAGCCACTTCAGATGAGCTCGAGTAAGGAGGGACCAATGGATCAGGCTGATTCCGAATAAAGTTCTTCTGAAAGGACGACACGAGAATGTCTGCCTTTTCAACAGCTTCAGTAATGTGATGACCCTCAGCATCTATGAGGACGGGTATAGAAGAGCCTCTCCTTTTTTGACGGAAATACGACCAAAAACGTTGTGCATATGGGGTCTTCATGCACCGGTCAATAAAATATGAGTAAAGTTGATTATTTAAACGTTTCGCCGTTTCACGAGCTGATATGTAAGCATCCCAGTTTGAGGCTGTTGGGTGTGAACAGGCTGCCTTGAACTTCCGACGTTTTAAGTTAATGAGTGATTTCAATTTTCCTGTCACCCATGGGTATCTCATATCAACATTTTTTCTACGTATGGGCACACTATTGAGTAGGTCAGACAGGATTTGGTAAAGGAAAAACCACAACTCATCGCAGTTTGCGACTCTTGCCAACTCAACAAATGCAGGGTAGTAGTGATCAAGCACATTCCTGAACCAGTCCCAATCAGCAAAGTCAAAGGATGGTAAAACGTAAGACAATTTGAATTTTTTGCGTTGATTTGTCCGTAGTTAAAGGATAAGGAAACCGAGACAGCCATGTGATCTGCTACTCCCGGCACGATGGAGACATGACTGGCATCCGGTTCAAAGTTTACGAAGACCAGGTCGAGAATATTTGAGGTTCCGTTGCGGCAGAAGCGAGTTGGCTCTGAGACCAACTGCAAAAAACCTGCGTCGTCGACCATCCTGAGAAATTCAGTTTCACAAATAGAAGCACCTAGGTTCCCCAGATTGGACCAATTAATTCCTGGTAGATTAAAGTCGCCAGCAAGGATGATCCTGTTCACACCCGATTCAGAACAATCATGATTAATAACATTCATAATACAGTGTCGCAATTCTGAAAAAGCATGTACATCAGCAGATGGAGATATGTAAACACAGCCAAGGATGTAGGGGCGTTTGGAAAAAATCACACGGCACCAAGTTAACTCAATTACTCCATTCAAGGCAAGGTTAAAATTGATCGGCAAGGGAGTGCTAGTAAATTTCTGATCGATTGCAATTAGAGTGCCGCCTCCATGAGAGGGGTACCTCCGGTCGGTCCTATAAATGTTGAACCCCGGGGGGAGAATCTCTTCGTTGGATACCCCTTCTTTTAGCCATGATTCTGTAACAAAAACAGCATTTGCTTGTACAGTCTGGATAAGTTCAAAAAGACAGGCTCTCTTGAACACAGAAGCTAACGATTGGCAATTTACGTTTAAAAGTTGGAGAGACTCAGCTTTTTTCGGGAGTGGACCATCACTTTTCAAAGCCCGTGTAGAAGCAGAATCAGGTGCGTGACGACATTTCGTCATCTATCGGGTGGTCAAAACATGAAAACAAGGGCTTCTCTCGTTGCGAAGGGGAAGCAGGTAAATACGAAGAGCAAAGAGATTTGACAACATTGGTTGGTGCAGATAGAGAGGAACAGCGTTCTGAAGATTGAATGACCGTGGGCAGTGAGGGACATGGGAGCTGAGGAGATTGGAAGCTCGATATGATAAGTGGATGTATTGAATTGGCAAATGCAGGTAATTGAATTAGAAGAGGCAGGTGGCTCAAGGTTGAACAGAGGTACAATGCATAACAGGTTGTATAGGAACAAAAAAGGTTGAGGAATGCGGCATGTGAATGAGATTGAGCGAGGCGGTGACAAAGAATGTGAATGTGCCCAAATACACATGCAGAATTGAAATGCGTGTCCCGGATGCCAATTTACAAAACCTGCCGCGACTTTAGATGGCAGGCGGGGGCCCCAAGCGAGCATTGATTTTTCCGAGAGGGGACAGGGTTTGGTCATGGTTCAGATAGCTTTAGGTGAGAAAAAACAATCCATTTTTTTCTTGCGAGTGAAGGGCCCCAATCGAGCATTCTTGCACAAAACGCTCTCTGCCATCTTTTGTCGCGGCAGGGTTTGTAAAATCGCGTCCCGGATGAATGATTTGCTGGTCATGTTACGACTCAAAAAGAGAGCGGACAATAATGGGTATTTCGGAGCAATTGGATCGACGGGCATTTAGATATTGGGATAGAAACGAAGTTTCAAAACAACAGTCCGTCAAATTTCCCAACTTTATTGCTCTTGCATTTGATCTAGCAACAGGCCGCAATATACCCAGCAGCATCGCTACTCGAGAGCGGCTGATGCAATTTTCTCTCAAAGCCTGCAGTAAATCGCTGGAAGGCAGGCCTTTAGTCATAAAATTCGCAGTCGGCACTGCTCTCTGCCGTGACAAGAAGCTTTCTGCGTTTTTTTAGAAGAAGCTGCTGCAAAGGGGCAAATGATGCATCAGGCGTACGACGAAATTGCCTCCTAAAGAAATGGGTTAAACAATGCAAAGACCCCGGAATTCATTCCCATCGCGTATTTTGAAGCATGGTGGTGGCAAAAATCTTCTCATAAATCCGCTGCTTTTATGTGAAATTGTACATGCGAGAGGGAGAGGGAGGGGCTAGCACGAACTAGCATACATAACAACATGCATTTAGACCAACGACACAACAAAATAGTTGGAACAAAACGTCACTTTCTAAAGAATTGTACTCGTATTGTGCTTCCTTTAGGTGATTTTATGTCTGAATTTTTGTGTCGTATACTACTGGAGTTTCTCACACTACCTTATTGTGGAACCATGTGTTGACATGTCACAGAAGAAGTTGTTAAAGATGCGGAAATTATGGAAACTCAGAAATTATTCCTTTGATCAGAATCAGTGTTCATGATGGGTACATTTATTTCAAAATGTGGCATTCTGTACTCCTATCAGCGACTCTCTCAGAATACGCTCCATGCAGTCCAACCCGTATCTGCGAAAAACAAATTGTCATTAACCCCTTCAATCCCATGGGACCATACGTGGTCCCATATCTATAGAGCTCTGAAAAACATTTTCGATTTTCAACAATGCTCTGTTGACAAAATTAAAAATTGGAATATTTCAAAATCATGTTTAGGTTGCTTTTCCATCTGTGATATGTTTTGTCTAAGCAAACATGTGCCAAATGAAAATTAAAAAATTTAGACGATGAATTTCTACGCTTGCATTGATGAGAAAGGTTCAATATTACGAAGGGGGCGCCAAAAGTAATGCAAGTTGCTCCTTGAATTGCTTTGGGCACAACTTTGATCAAGTACACTTGAAAAAACCAACAGAAGCATTCTTCCCTGACATCGATGCAAATTTCCACCTTTCTCATGTAACTGCCAGAAGTCCCACGTTGTTCCAAAGTTTTGCCTCTGAATCGGATGATTTTGACAAGGGTCGGCTGTTGGAAAAAATGCAGTCATGCCATTGCCAGCTTGATATTTAGAAAAAGAAAAGAGCTGCACAAGCTGAGCTGAGATGTGCTTGTAAATGCACTTTGCCAATATCCCAACCTAGCCATTCTCATTTCAACTGCACTTTATTTGGGCCTCGATTTTCGGAAATTGCGTTGCCAAAATAACAGCAGTCCCTACGCAACCCACCCTGACATTATTCTGTGACTAACCCAGCCCAACCTAACCACATATAACCTTTTTAATTCGAGAAGCTCTTGATTTTCCAGCCGCTGACCAAAGTCGGCGCTATATCCTAACCAAATAGATGAAGTGTTTCTCGAATTTTCGGGCCTGCCTGTCGGCCATTTTAACTTTCGATGTTGAAAAACAGCAGGCCTGCGGAACCATACGTTGGCAATCGTCAGTTTCGCAACATGTCACGACGGCAATACGGGACACGACGAAACGAACCGTCGACTCAATATGCGAAGTGGTGAACGATACCCTGAGATCAGGAATGGCCAAGTGACATGGTTGATACAAGAATGGCCTTATGAACGCGGCTCCGGGGCTACAAACTGCATAAGCCGGCATTTGACCCTGACTCGCATCGGAACTTGTATACAATCGTGATGATTCACACATCTTCGCAAATTGTCTGTTTCACATACACAAGCCGGATACAGACCGGATGTTATCCTGATTTCAACGACCCGGAACACTATTTTGGTCAATTTTGAAACTGACGGTCCATCTGCTATCGCTTGATTCTCGATAGCCGTTCACGTGTCTATGACCTGTGAGACGAGTCACTGTCGTATCTGGTGATTCAGATGTCCTGATCTATGACCCGGATGTTTGAATCCTGTCCGCGAAAGTTCGAAGCTGGATACGGACACGTGAAGCAATCTCAACGACCACATGAATGAGTCATCAGTGTTATTTGGTCCGTGACACACACGCACAACCCGGATGTAAGCCTGATGTCACCCGGATGTGAATCAGAATGTGATCCCGGATGTTTTAGTCCTGTCCGCGAAAGTTCGAAGCTTGATACGGACACGTGAAGCAATCTCAACGACCATATGAATGAGTCATCAGTGTTATTTTGTCCGTAACACACACACACAACCCGGATGTCACCCGGATGTGAATCAGGATGTGAACCCGGATATGAAACGTACAGTTAGCCTAGCAAATAGCCTAGCGGAATAGCCTAGATAACCATTTTGTCTTGTCCGTATATCGGCTTATTGTTCTCTTGTCTCCTTTGAAAAATCCATGCCTTTTCTTCAGAGCACCGAAGACATCAAATTCAAGTGCTTGTACAGCGAGAATAAGAAGACTGACACAGGGCTTCTTTCGCTCAAACGTCTATCAAAGATCAATAAACAAGTGTACAAAAAATTACCGAAATCACACTTAGGGTTCCAGCACAGTGAGCCAACTTGCATTACTTTTGGCGGACCCTTCGTATACACGAGGACTCGCCCAATTCCACAGTCTAATTTCTCATGAAATAGGTGTTTTATAATTTCACGTAAAATACTGGAGCCCAACAGCACACCACAGGGCACCAATTTCACGCAACACCAGAGAAAGCAGTCGAGAGAACGATCGTTGTTGATTTACTGTGCGCATAAAGCAGTGACAACCATGTGTAATGTCGCCCTTATTAGCTTTATGCTCGCAGCACGAGAGAACGGCATGCAAGCGAACATCACCCGAGACGATGACAACTTTACCTTATTTGCTTGTTATAGCCGCAAAAATCCTATTTCTTATCAGAAATGCCAAAATGCGTGCTCAATAAATGCTTTAGCGATTTTATTGTTATTTCGAGGAGGTTTTCGGGATAACGTATTTCTTCACCTTTGCTTGCATTGACATGCAACACTAACTCCCCAATTTGCAATCGGTTTGGTTTTTTTTTGTGATTTTGATTTTCGGACCTCCATCATTGGCCCATGGGGGCTTTTCGTGGTGAAAAATCCCCGGAGTGGGTTTTCGGAAAAAGTTATTCTTTTACTTTTGTTTGAACTGCCATGAGGAACAATCTCTGCAAATTTCCATCATTTTGGATGGTTTTGATTTTTGTACCCCCAAAATGGACCAGGGGGGCTTTTCGTGGTGAAAAATCCCCCAAAGGAGGGGTTTTCGTGGTGAAAAATCCCCGAAGGAGTGGGTTTTCGGAAAAAGTTATTCTTTTACTTTCGTTTAAAACTGGCATGAGGAACAAACTCTGTAAATTTCAATCATTTTGGATGGTTTTGATTTTTGGACCCCCAAAATGGACCAGGGGGGCTTTTCGTGGTGAAAAATCCCCAAAGGAGTGGGTTTTCGTGGTGAAAAATCCCCGAAGGAGTGGGTTTTCGGAAAAAGTTATTCTTTTACTTTCGTTTAAACTGGCATGAGGAACAAACTCTGTAAATTTCAATCATTTTGGATGGTTTTGATTTTCGGGTCCCCAAAATGGCCCACGGGGGCTTTTCGTGGTGTAAAATCCCAGACTGGGTGGGTTTTCCAAAAATGTATTCTTTCACTTTTGTTTGCACTGGCATGAGGAACAACTCCTCAAATTGTCTGCATGGGTACCTTTCGAATAATGACTTTCTCTCTTCAAAACATGACAACAATTCAACAGAGAGAAGAGCAGAAATTTTAATTTCTAAGTCATCAAATAAAAAACGAGTATCGCTTTGTTGGAACTTTTTTGATGATGCTCGAGATCAGCATTTTCATCTGGTAGTGAAGTTGAAGACAACCCACCGAGGGGCGGAGGAGAATGAAAGTTGGATTGAGCAAATTCTGTATGAACACATCGCTACTTGTAATATTTCGGAAACGCCCCTATCACTTATTTAAATGATGTTCGAATGTTCCACGGATATGATACGCGGAAAACTCAACACTTAGCATAAATTGGACTTCCGTATACACAAATTATTTTTGTCTGGGAGCGATGCTGATATTTTTCAGACAGTCCCAGCCGATCTGACCGACGGATTTGGTCCAATTTTGGCACACCACTTTGGACATCTCGTGCTTCTCATGACATGAACGTGTCACCAACATCAGTTACCAATCTGTGAATTTTCGTATATGCCTGCTCCTCACACGATATAGCCCAGGCAGCGCAGAGCTGATAATGGCCTGTTCCCCAAGAAACCACACAGACACCTTTCTAAATTATTTTCCCAGGGCTATAGAGTATGGAATAATCTGAGATCTACATCCTCAATTATTTCAAGCGCACTCTTATCCCCTTGTTTAGCACATTGCGGTGGACAGCGTTTTTGATTCAAATCTCTTGACTTGTCTTATCTTTTTTTCCCTCAAATAACTCAGAATGTTTGTTCGTTGTCCTGACCCCATTAACCTTTATGCCCAGTTTATCCAACGATAGTTAACTTTAATCAATGGTTAAATGACACTTAACTATCGATT
>JASGXE010009633.1:0-16737 GCA_030068105.1 Sinentomon sp. SZTP_YWyxl
TTATTTTGAAATTTGTAGAATTACAAGAGAATTGCAATTGCCAGCAACTTTATCGAGCTTTCAGGTACATTAAAGGACACCAATGACACATCCTCAGTTCTCTGGTTGAGAAATACCTGCCCCTTATCTCTTGGAGCAGTTTTTGTATAAAATAAAGAGAATGCTACTAACGGGGTAACACCTGAGTTCAGGGTATACCACTACACTACACTATTCAAACACTTCACCATATTTTAACCCCGTTGCTTGACCAATAATTTTTTGATTTTAACTCCTTTCAAGCCAGAAAAGGGTCCCGATATTCAAGGACATCTCTTCTCTTGGAAAAGGGATAACCAGGACATTCATCACAGCAAAATGGAACGAAAAGTCCTGAGACCAAAAGGGCCTCATAACTTGCTGATCAGGAGCTGGTCCACAGCTGTCGGAACAACTGGGACACACTTCCCAGTTTGAGCAATGCAGTGGGCAGAGGTCATGGAATTGACCTCACGACAAAGCACAGCTCAATACAGGAAGGATGCTGCCCCAAGTCTGTACCAACCAGGTTGAGGTTGAATTGTGTCCGTTTCAGAGGGTGACTTTTGAATGATGGAAGATGGTGGAATGCATGACAAAAAGTAAAAAAAGCATTTTCCATTTTATTTCCGTATTTATTTCATAAAAGTTCAAAAAACAATATCCACAGAACAATTCGTTCATAACTCCACACGGTGAATAAAAAATGCAAAACACACCACACAGTGTCACCAAATATTGTTAGGACAAACAAAAACAAACATTATTTGCATGGTAGGTATACCGTATGTAACTAACATTACAACTTTGCCTCAACTGAAAGAGCTAGCATGAGAGAATGAAGGCAACACCCAGCAACCAACAGAGCAATCTATACTGTTCTTGATAAAAGAAGGCATAAAGGCCCCCACAGATGATCAATTTTACTTGTCAAGTAAAACCATCAGTCCGACTGATCAGTTAAAACCAACTTGGTACAAAAATAGAGAGCTCGTCGCCGATCTGCTGTTGCAGTCGGGTCGTCGGAACTGGTCTGAGCCTTCTATTTTTGTACATACCTCGTTGGTTTTTACTGATCAGTCGGACTGGTGGTTTTACTTGACAAGTAAAAATGATCGTCTGTGGTGCCTTAAAACGATTTTTCAATGACTCACGAGGTCACATCACATGAGAGACATCTGGTATCCGATTCCATGCGCCACAAGAATGCCTCGAGAAAATCGCTCACAAATGCTGATTTTAATGCAGAAGTGCCAAGCCCAGCGTGTTGCTTCGGTAGATTTGACTGAGCACACTGCTCATTAGTAATCAATCAGAGGTTTGATACTCACAACGATCCTTGGTGTGCTCGAAATCATCATGATTGAACATGTTAATCAGTGGGCTCTCGTGTCATCAAAATTCACAGGAACAAATTCGTTACTCGATCCCTGCATTCACATTTTCTTTTGGTAAGCAGGTATCTGACTGCACAGACTCAAAGCAATTTTTATCCATAAAAATTCCATTTCTCTTGCAGAGGTGCATACCAATTCATGCTAGGTCACTCTCAACAAATCTGAGATTATGCCAAGTCAATCGGTCAAGGCAGGTCATACATAGGTGACGAATGAAGTGGAGCCATTAAAATTGGTTCAGCCAAATGCTGATGAATTCAACAAGGTGACCTCCAGCACATTTGAAAGACTTTCTGCACCTTATTTTATCAAACAGAGAGTAAGAGAGTATCTCAGACATGGTGGTAAGCATTTTTGTGAAATAAAATTCCAGAACATTTCCCTCCAAAAAGTTTCATGAATTCTCTTCAGTGACCAAGTAGATTGCGCAAGAAAAGCAGATTTCGTCCACCTATTTTTAACACATTTCCAGTTTTATTTGATATTCAAGATGTTTTATTTCTGCTAAAAAATCCCCAGACTTTTCCCCACTTTTCAGAAATTCCCCGACTGTCAAGGAGTTCCAGGCAGGTTGCCAAGCCAGTGGGAATTGCTGCAAATGATCCGAGTCAAGAGAAAAAGATTTTCTCTCAACTTGGCCCTTTCTCCCAGGATTTTCTGTCACAAGAGAGAGTTCCACAAACATTCCCTCTCTCACCACAGTTCCGGAAAATTCCACCACAATGGTCTCCCCCCGACATCCTACAGTGGAATGAATTGTTCGAGTCCAAAGAAAAAAAAAACGAAGAAAAGTCATCAAAACTGGAGAAAAGGCATAGCAAAGGCCTTCCAGGTCTGAAATAACCAGTGGATGCCAAGAATCATGTCAGTGAGGATCGGGGGACTGGAATAGAACGGACTGAGGCAAAAGTGGACTGAGGTAGAATTGGACAAAGGAGGGAGTTTTTGCATGGAGGTGGTAGCTTACACCTGTCCTAACTTAACTTGACCAAACCTAACTCGGAGAAATTAAAAAAATCAGCCTCCAAAAATGCAAAAATTCTGCCTCAGTCCACTTCTGCCTCAGTTCGTTCGGTCCCAGTCACCGGTCCCGTCAGTGACAACAGATGATTTTACTTCTCCATCTCGAAGTGCGGAGAATTGGGTCCATGTATGGTTGAACTTCACAAACAGCAGTTAAATGTGGATAACGAAAGTCGGGGACTTTTTGCTTGCCTGATTGAGGCGGATGTCAGCAGAAAGTTGACCACAGGCAACAGGGAGACACCAACCAATCGGTTGACAACAAGCAAAAGGTTTGGTCATGTTTGGTTGGCTTTAATTGAGAAAAAATGAAAGAAAAGTGTTAAGGTGCAGTTCCACTATGTCATTTTTGACGCATCTTTGTCATTAAATGACTGGCTGCCTCATAAGTTTGCAGGCCCAGTACATTATCCTTGAACAACGGAATGCAGTGCTCAACCGTCTCATAATGTAATTTTTGCTGTATCATGGTGGCGCTTATCAATGACGCAGAGTCTGGCAATGTCACTGTGTCATCCAATTAAAATGGCGACGAAAAAGGCTCCCATTTGTTTTCATTGTTGTGACAGCTAAAATTGATAACACCCTGCCATTTAATGACAAGGAGACGTCAAAAGTGTTGTCAAAAATGACATTATGGAACCGCACCTTAAATCACATCCTGGAAGTTGGTTGCATCAAATGTGTTGATGCTGATTGTGAAGTTTTACCCCATGTTCATACTTCACAGGACCAAAACCTGTACACTCCAAAAATCAGGCATTAACCAGCAGACCACTTGCAAAGCTCTGACAAATGCTCAATCAAAAACGAAAAAAAAAAACGACAAAGCATTCGACTGAAATGAGTACGATAATATCAGATCGGAAAAGAAAAATAGACTGTATACAATGTCCCAATCGGAGAATTGTGGCAACAAGCTGCAAACAACCAGTGCAGGGAGATGTCAAAGGTCAAATTACACACATACCCAAAAACAATAACAACTCAAAGAAACATCACAGTGAAGTCATGAGAATCGCCAAAGAAAAGGAATCAGCACCCAATAATGGATAATCCAACCAACCACGCTCGAAATTTGGAAATGTTTACTACCAACCACCCCTCAAACGTGGTGCTAGGAAACAAATTGAGGTACGTTTTTGGTAAAGTTGGTGTTTTCTCATCATTTTTCATTGCACCTTTTCCCCCAAACATATTTGAAAACGCGTTTTCCACAATGTTCCGTGAAATGTCAGGGAGCAAAAAATGGAGAGTAAAAATGAAGAGGGTATTTCAAAAAAAAAAGATGGTTAGATATTCCAAAACCACAAAATTTCAAATTTATTTCAGGGTCCCCATTTAAAAGCACCATTAAACCAGACATTCGTCTCTGTGTTTTTCTTCATCCTTTTCTTGCATGTTTCCATGTTTTCATGTCCTGAAACTTTTCCATATTGGGCATTGGCACCTAACAGGAAGTGTCGAGCACTCGCAGCAAGAAGAAAAAAAAAACACGGACGTATGCCAAAAAACACTCGCTGCCAGAAGGTAAATCAGATAAAATTCCCCATGATAAGCTTTCTGAATTTCCTGTCCATGTTTCTGTCAACCTCTTGAAGAATTTCCACTTTCAGAGATGACTACTGATGCCTTACATTTTTCAGTCCGCCTATGCCAATTGCATCATATGAGATACATGATACAAAACAGCTATGAAAGCATGGTACGACGTGAGGTGCCATCAGCACAGTTCGAAGCCTTGGTTGTCATGACCAATGCATGCGGCAGTGTGGCAAGGTGCAGTGTGTTACAAATGGTTTACAATTGAAGCCAACTTGTTTCGTCAAATTTAATTCAATCTGCAAATTTGCCCATTTTCAAGCCATAGTAATGGGGAAATGACTAGAGAATCGCCGTAGAGAAGAGAAAGGCAATGATGCGATCAGTCGGTCTTTTGCCTCTCTAAGAGCGATGCAGGTAGAAGAGGCAGGGACAGCTGCGCCCAGTTAAAGTAAATCAAAGAAACCAGCAAAATGCACAAAGCTGTAGACGGAAATGAGCAGAGAAAACAAGTACGGGTAACGCTGCGGAGGACTTTGAAAAAGCTGCAAGAACGAGAGAAGGACGCAGCCCAGCATCGACAGGCAGAAGAGTGTCTTTAGCCACCGTCTATTGTTAACTAGCCCGATGCGATTTGTCCCGCCGACTCTTCCTTGTGCATCGGTGCCTGCGGAGTTGACTTGCCCTTTCGGGGAATCCATACTAAGCAGCTTCTGCCGTGCGTCCTTGAGCCTTTGAGATCTATCGACACAGAATTCGTGGAAACCATCTGAACGGCGACGCTGAGCAAATGGAGGACTGCCATAAAGGAAACACTCGTAGGGTGAAAAGGGTCCATGCTCATCGGTAAACGGATCCCAAATTCCAAAACTGACCAGCATGTAGAGAAACAGAAGGGCAAAGAAAGGGATGCTCAGATTATCTTTGACGAACAGCGGGAACATGCTGAAGTGGCTGATGATGAGGAACCAGAGGCAGGAGACTGGAAAGGCGGGCAGCAGGATGACGGCGGGAAGTGCCGGGAGCAGGATAGACTTTTCGTGAACCTGGTAGGAAAACAGGAAGAATGCAATGGAAACGTTGAAGAGTGCCAGCCGGAATCTGTTGAACGACGGCCGCACGATCAGGTCGACGGACGACGGCAAACAAGCAACCAACGTCGTTATGGTACTCATTGCAGTTATCGATGTTGTGGAGAATAAGCTTTTGAATCGTATCACCGTTGAAGCCGCACGCCAAAAATTTGCAACATCGTCTTCAAAGAGCCGCGGGCTACGGGAAACAGCCGATGAAGTACTTGCCGGTAATGCGGGAGCAGAGGCAACCAGATTACAGCAAAAGTTATTGTGACAGTCAGGCCGAGGGACGCTAGCTTTCCAACGGCAGCGGAAAGTGACACTTTTCTCATCTGGATACACTTTCCGAGCAGGTAACTGAAGAAGGCCAGCGAGTAGTAAAGGCACATCTGTTTGTAGTTCAGAGCCATCGTAAACAGGACGGATGCAGTCAAGTCGTACTCGTGGCGCAGAGCAAGTACCGCAACCAGCGTCAGTCCCAACGAGATGCAGTTGTACTGGAAGTGACCGTGGTCGATCAAGATCAGGCCGGGGTACAAAACGGCCAGCATCAGATGAAACGACCGGCCTCCGACGTTGCTCGGCTTGACGTCGATCTTCCTGAACCAGATTATCAACGGCGCCAGGAAAACGACGACATCGGCTACTAGGACGGTGTAACGCATGAAGAGCTTGTGATCGTAACTTTCAAATCCACGTGAATTGAACAGATCGACAAAGTCAGGGTTCAAAGCGTTGGCTAAGAACCCACAGACGTAGCTGTGATAAGCCGTCAGCGGTGGATAATCGATGCCCCAATAACCCAAGTCATTCCTTGTGCTATTGTAGTACCATTCCTCTACGGGCAGGTGGTAGGTGATCTCCATCCAATGGCGCTGGGCCTCATAGTCACCATACAATGGTGGTGTGTTTTCTCCGGAGTAGGAATTCAATGAAACGCACCATCGCACCAGAATTCCGATCAAAGCCACGAGAAGAATATTTGCCCTTCCATCGGAAAAACCTGTGACTTTATCCTGGAACCCCTTCATTGCTGTTTGCTGCATGATAAAAAAAGACGAAAATAAAATCAGAAACCCAAGGGATAGCAATTCCCAAAGATGTCCACCTTTGGCACAAGATGTTCCATGCCTCTAGAAAAACCTTTACCTAGTCCAAAGCAAACTTACATTTCCAAAAATTATTTGATCAAACAATTTTGGGTCACGGGAATGTGTGGGAGGGGAAGGTAAGTTCAGCAGTTTGAAACCCCTGACTGCACTCGTACCACCACTTACACAAGTTACGCAAGTGTGTACAGTAGCGAGAAAATTAATGTTACCACATATGGTGTCACGTTTCTTGCATTTGTGGGGAAACGTCAAACCCAACAAGATTGGTTTCCCCACATTGATTTGACACATATTTCCGTGCAACAACATAACATCTTTTGATTTTGGCATCATCACGATTCTCACAGTTTTCTGTGTAAGATAGAAAAAACCTCATGTACTTTATGGCACAAGTAATTTTCTCGCTACTGTACAAGCAATAACACTTGAAATGCGACATGTATTATTCTAAGTAGATAAAAAGATCTTGGATACATGCCGCCCGCTCCTTCCCACAAAATACCATGAACCAAAAATGTTTCCAGAAAGTGAGTGAACACAAGATAGCTAATAAACCCGGAATCTGTTTTTCTCCAAATCTGAAGCCAGCCAACTTCTCTCAACTTCAAAAATCTTTTGTGGTGTCGTCAGAAAATCTGCCCATTTCCGTTTGACAATCCACCTCTGTTGTTCCTTGCCTTTTGTTGTCAGTTTCTCCCCGCAACTGTGGCCATGTTTTTCCCTTTCCCATCCCCTCTTGCTCTGCTGCAGCTTCTCCCTTCCCCTTTCTGGCCTTGTACGAAAAACAAAACAAGAATTGTTCGAGTCGACAGCGCATGAGCTGTTTTGACAAACACAAATAGATTCATAGTCGGTGTGATGCTGCTCAACCGTTGTGATCGTGCACTGGATGATAAATTTTCGTGGGCAGTTTTACCCCTCAATAGCCAACTTGCAGTGGGTTGAATTGTGCTGGGAAAATTTAATTTCTTGCGATGAGTTAAGCTGAGTTTGAATTGCAATGGGGGTGGTCGATATCGTGAGTACTGGGCAGTCCCCCTGCATTGTTCATCTGTTTTTTCTTCATTTGTTCCTAATGCTTCTGTTCCCTGCATGCGTTTGTTTCTTGCTGTCCGTTCGGTCAATGAGTCAGTACAAACTGTGCAACTTGTTGTTCAAACGGTTGCTGTTGTTGAGAAAAAACACTTGCATTTTCATTTTGTGGAAAAAAAAGCATAAAGAATGAAGAATCTTTGGTTTGGAGGTGCCAATCACTGGTTGCATTGACTCGGAGAATCAGGGCGTTCAGAGAAGGCTGTTCTATGCCCTGAATCATTCCTCGAAACCTCGTCCTGGCAAGCAAAGCAGAGGCAGTAAATCATTCGCACAGTGGTGATATTTTGGTAGAAAAAGACCTGGTGGTACTCCTGGCAGGAATATCATCGACTGCAAAACATCCAAATTTTCAAAATATCCAAAAATGTGAATGCAAAATATCCACATTTTCACACCTCAACACAGAAGCTGTCCCAAGCTGTCTAAACCTGATCACCATCAGCTCCTCTAGCAATCTGTGCTCCTCGCTTGCCAGATTAAAATTGGTGAAAAGTGGTAAATAAAAAAAGGTAAACATTTTATCAAAAATGCTTCTTCAGCCATGCAAACAGCTTTGGCAGTTTTAAGTGTTAGAATACCAAACTGCAAAGAGTGGGGTGGAAACGTGAGAGATGCTGTGACGTTGAGGTATAACGAATATAATCCCTCCAACAGTTAGTTTCAATGCAGTTTCGTTGATTTTATCTCCATATCGGAGAGTAGAGTCAACTCATTGGATGTATCGGATGACTTGGATAACGGATGCATAATGAGTCAGAAACGTTGACTCGCCGATATGGAGATAAAATCTTTTCCACCATCCGATAAGGACTCTGTGTACTGCACAATGTTCAAAGGTTGGTTAAGGGGAAGAAGCATAAAAAAAAACTCAAATTCAGTATTTCTCAGCCCATGAAGTCCATTTTTGTGAGCATATTTGGGGGCATCACAGAAGTGTTCATACAAAATTTTAGCTCACCTGGTTCAGGTTTGGCAGGCATTTTTAAAAAATCGGTAACAGTTCGGAATACCTGCCGACATTAAACTGAACGAGTTACCGCCATTGCTCTCTGATATACTTAAAGCTAACTTAACCTAACCTTTTTGGCCACTTGAGCGTGTGTGAAAACTCGTCCAGTTCAGCTTTTTTCAGATGTCGGCAAGGCATTCCGAACTGCAACCAAAAATCTGCCCGTACTTTCAATCGGTGCCCAGTAAAAGTGGCGGATATTTTCAAAAGTGTGAGCATGCAAAAATGCTCAAAATTGCCACGAAAAATTGAGTGACAGAGCCAGAATTTTGATTTTTTTCTCCATTGATTTTTTTCTCCTTCCATGTGTTTTGGCAGTTTTATTTACACTCGCGGTGGCCAAACGCCAAGTAATATTGGAAATAATATAGCCACAGTGGCACTTTGAATAAGAAATCTGAAATTCTGACTTTCACTCAATTTAGTACATTTTTCCATTCAGTGTACTCAATTTGACCTCTCGTGTCATTGAAACTAGCTGACGAGCACTGATCGAAAGTTCAAAACTTTCGAAGTTTGCACAAAACTTTCGACAAAACGAAAGTGCAACGAAAAACATAACTGGTAAAAAACGACTGCTGAAAGTGAGTTTTTAGCATAGAAGTCTATCGCTTCATGAAAAGCGTAGCGAATTGGCATTTTTGGCCTTAACGAAGAGTTATTTCAAATTCTGAGTTCGTATTTGACTTTTACTGATCTGAAACGACATTTCATCACAACAAAAAATGAAAATTATGAGGAATGAGAATGAATTAAAATTTGTAAGCAATTTTCATCTGTATGCTGCCTCAACTAAACTTTGTTATATGCCCTTTCCTTACCGATACGCCCCTAACCTGATAAGGGCCTGTCGAGGGCTCCCCAGAGACGTCCATGCAGCTTCATTCGATAACCGGCATTCATGTCCCCTCAACTTTTAATTGCCAAGGTGCACATTTTTCTTCTACCAAATCACATCAACAGGACAAGAATAGTGCCACTCACTGAACAGCTGGTCATCCTGTTTGTGCATGCAATCCCTCAGAAAAAACATCACAGGGTTAGAGCGAAAAAGGACACAAAAAAGTCCAAAGCACAAAAATGAGCAGATTTCAACACCCGCCGTGCGACAGTGCAGAGCGCCCCCATTAGTGAAGCAGGGAGATGCAGCCAGTCAAAAACATCCTTCAAAAATCCTTTGGCTGCGAGGTTCCAAGGGAATTTCAATGAAATTAAGGTCACCATGTTATTTGATGTTGACCTCCCGCAATGCGAAAATTTGGCCTTCCAACATCGTTTCTGCTCCAGAATGCAGGCGCAAACATTTTAAGTAACTCGAAAGTCCAGGTGCATAATTGTATTGACATCTGAAGGGTGGAAAATCTGGAGGAGTGATTAATTTCAAATCGCTCTTTCCTGGTGAGTTCAACACTGTACCTTCCTCACCCCATAGGTCGGATAACAACATTTACCATTTCTGGTGAGATGAGTGAGCCTTATCCATTCGTAGATGTAACAGACACACGACCGGTTTCGCCTTCACTCGGAGGGCTTCTTCAGGTGCGGATAAAAACAACAGCGATGAAAGACGATCACATGATGAAGATGAAACAAGCTAAAATGGGTGCTGGAGAAGAAGGCACCATTGGCATGTGGTTGTTTTATCTGCACCTGAAGAAGCCCTCCGAGTGAAGGTGAAACCGGTCGTGTGTCCGCTTCATCTACAAATGGATAAGGCTCACTCATCTCACCAGAAATTGTAAATTTTGATAAACCCATTCGTGGTGCACGTGCTTCAATTGACAGGTTGGATATTGTCCATTCTGTGCGAGACAGTCGTATTCCTATCCTCGGAACACGACGGATCTCACGAGTCGATCAGTGCTGGCCATGTCAACCGAAAATGACAACCAATGGCATTCGCAACTTGACTTCATTGGTCAGTGATGGTCTGGTCCGGTACAGCAACGGAACAAGAGGTCAAGGTGCTGTAGAGAGAAGGATGTCGAACTCACAGGGCAACGGCGAACTTCATTAAAACTGAATAATCAAAAGCCAGCAAAGCATTGAAGGCTAGGATTTTCCATTTTTTTGGTGAGATGGTCCTTTTCCATTCGAAACGTTCTCACCAAAAATGATACCATCTCACCAAAAATGGTAAATATGGATAAAAACCATTCGTGGTGCACGTGCTTCAATTGACTGAAGACTACCTCTGGGTTGGAGAGTGCACGGTATAAAGCACAAAATTCACGAGAAAGGCAAAGAGTTCAAACGAAGTTAAAGTCGGCATTTCACTTTAAATGAAAAGGACCGGTTCAACTCTTTCCAATAACCTCTTTTAATAATACATAAAAAATACCACCAAAAATAATGCAGAATCATAGCAAAAACCTATTCCTGATCCAGTTTCAACTGGAGCATCAGTGAGGAAGATTCCAAAAAGAGATACCCATTCATTGGAAATTGTCACAAGATTTTTTTAAGGAAAAACACAGTGTTGCGACATTGTAACATGGCGGTGTCAGTGGCGGCCGAGTCAGATTACTCAATAACAAATGGCCATTCTTGAGATCAAACAAAAAAGCAACTCGCAGAAATTAATTTTTTCTGCTCTTCAAACTTTGTTGCATTTGACACTTTCACTCGATGGGAAAACATACACCGATGTTGTAATTCCGTTGCCACTGTACAATACACACCAAATTCCGAAAGACAGATCACTCAGAAAAATTGCCAAACACAAACACTTGTTCGCCTTCAACCATTCTTCAGATGTGAATTTCAGAGCAGGCAAAATTCCTTGCAGCAGATGTAAAGACTGCGACAACGCAAGTGCCACCTGACTTTGACAGAGTGGACAATTTTTTGTGCAAACCCAAAAAGCCCACATCCCAAATTGAACTGATCCCAAAGCACACAATTTCAAATGGGAAAACCGTTGGCAAGGAATGAACAGTGGAAGAAAAAAAGTATGACTCCCATGCCACGGCAATTGAAAAGAATAACCAAAATAATTTTGACAAAAAGTGTGAAAAATAAACGTTCATTGCCAAGTGAGGCAGGCGTCGTTTGAAATTTCGACGGCGCCCGAGAGTGATGCAGCTTTTATCGACCACGCCGACTCCAATCCTGGTCAGATCGGCCATAACCACCTCGATCCTGACGGTCACCACCACCTCTGTCCTGCCTGTCACCACGATCCCGGTACCCTCCTCCACCCCCATAGTTTCCGTAGCCTCCCAATTGTTGGCCACGACCCCCTGAAAGTGAAGAGAGAGAGAGAGGTGAATTTTGATCACACGGTCAATTTCAAGTGGATGTGGTTCAGCATGGCACAAATTTGACCAATTACCTGCCGTAACTTCTGCTGCTGATGTGTCATTCCAGCTGCCTTTTCAGACTGACGAACCGGTCGACCACCAGCATACTGGCCAATCACAGCCATTTGCGATATGGGTGGTACGAGATAAGGAAGTTGCTGTCTTCGTTTCGCTTAATTTTCCAGCTGCACAGAGGTGCCCTTTTAAGTTTTAACAAAATTGAAATGGTCCTTTCATGGTGTTTTCCCAGACAGTTCAAAGAATTCTGGCCTCCTTGCTTTGCCTTTTTTTTTCGACGTTATTCCTAGGTTTTGCCCTAAACAACTTTTCCCAACACAAGATGTCATTCACAGGAACAAAGGCCTGGCATAAGGGAGAGATAAGGTTCACATAAGAGAAATTCACAGGAGGCTTTTTCAAAAACAATGGCTGCCTACTGCGTCCTGGACAAGAAAGTGACAATGAAAGATGCTGGTGGTCAAATTCAATCAAGAAGTGTTCAGGCGTCGTTATATCATAAAAATATTTAAACGAAAACGAAGTTACAGCCCACCCATGCTCACCTTGCCAGCCTTGTTTAGTTTCAATGATCTTCTCGTTTGATTCGACCAGCATCGCAACTTTATCGGCCAACTGCAACGCCAACGATTGCAGCTTGGACGGCTCTGTCCGGTGCATGACGGCAGTGTGGGTCGGTTCATCCAAGGATGCCTGAGAGTCAAAGAGGGCAAAGAAAAGTTATTTAAGTGTCCCAAGGGTTTGAGCTCCTGACAGGGGATTTGGAAGACTACATCACTCAAAGGCCAGAACCAGGCTAACCGACGCGAAAAGGATATCAGATTGCCACCGCATAACAATTTTCCAAGGTTTTTTTTAACAAAAATGGTCCCATTCAATTTTTATCAGTTGCTGGAGTCACCAAAAGGGCGGACATGATATCTGGGTCATTTTTGAAAGGGCTAAAATTTTTAGGGATTCGTCCTTTTGGCAAACTAGAGGTACCAATGTGATTTTTGGGCAAAACAGTATGAGTAAAATCTGTGATTTGCCAAACGAGTGAACACCTTGATGTGTTCGCAGTTCGACTTTTGCAAAATGCCCCTAAAATCCTGTTCACCCTTTTGGCATGCTGATAGCGAATCATCTTTGCTGATACAACTTTAAATCAATCTTTAAGATCATTTAACCTCTTCCAGTCCAGAGCGCTATGTGTGGTGCCCATATGGATGCAATGCACAAACCAGATACCTGCATTGCTCATGCAGTGGCACCAAGACCAGAGCACCACCATCGGTGCCCTGCCATTCCAGACACAAAGACCAGACATGCAGCAGAGGTTCTTGTTTAGTAGGCGCTCTAGGCGCAGAGCGCCTACTAAACCAGTGCACCCTATTTGGCACTCTGGTGGCCAATCCACACACTTGTGTCTGGACAAAATGAAGTGGAAAGCAGAGCGCCACGGACTTGGTGACAAAGGAGCTGTTTTAATTGGACTTACAAAAAGGTAAAGCAAAACCTTTTTACCCGTAAAAAGGTAATTATTTATTTGTGGATTTGCAGGGACACTGTCCTGGCGTAAATCATCATGTCAAATCAAAATTAAAAAGTCAAATGGATGAATTCAATTCAAGCCACAGCAAAATAAAACTGAACGAATTGGGTGAACAAGCACAAGTGATGCAAGACACACGGATAACTACTGAGCCTGAATTCCAGCAAGAGACTTTGAGGAGCAAAGTCATAATTGGGTTAAGTGCGGGAGAGGGCCAACGCCAAGGCTACATTATCCTTAAACGTTGTCACACCAAAGTCCCGACCTGTTCCAAAAACCTCAGGCCTCAGCATATTCCACTCATTGACTGTCCTACAAGCAAAAGAGTACTTTCCAGGTTAATCAATGAACTTCAAGATTCAAATTCAAGGGTTTGGATTTTTGGAATCAGGAAATCCAGTAGAAAATAAAAATCTAAGTTTCCTGGACAGAAGGCTTCAAAGTCCATGGTTGGAAATCAAGGCTTTTTTCAAGTTTGAGGTTTGAAGGAACCCTGTCAATTGTCACAACTTCTTGATGGTTGACGTTTTCATTCGCAATGTCGATGTGAATCCAAAATGTTTCTGATCAACTAGATCACCGCTACTCAATCCACGGATCGTGGCGATCCGCTGATTAATCTTCGTTTTGGAAATCGGCCATAAATCTCGTTTTACATTTTACAAACCAAGGCCCACATCTCACCAGCATTAGTGGAAGTATATGGGTTTCCAAATGTCTGAGAACCGTGCAACGATGCTATTGGGGGTGAGGGGAGGTGAAATGGGTTTACCATCACATTAGAGTCTAGATAGTCACAGGTTAACTGATGGTGAACTCACCATCAGTTCCTCGTTGATGATCATTTTGCTGACGATCGAATAGACAGCAACCCTCTCCATGCTGAACATCTCCGAAAGGGTGATCAGTGAAATGGAATCATAAACGTTGGAGTAGGTGAACAGGTATGTCCTCAGGGATTCCTCTTTTATCTTATTCACCAACATATCTCTCACCTTATCTGGTTGGTAGAACAAATCCCACACCTGTGCAAGGGAGAGAGATGAGGACAAGTGTAGCTCTGAATGAGCAGGCAAAAATAAACCGAACATGTAATGTACCTACCGCAAGATGCTAAAGTTTGGTAATATCGTCACAATGAACCAATTGTTGTCTGAAAGTCAGTTCTTTGGTACCTAGCTCCAGGCTGGGTATTTCCAGGCTTAGAAATGGTTTAACCGTGACCATAAAAGTAAAAAAAAAAAGGTTCACAAACAACTGGAAGGGTGGTACCAACCACGATGTACAGTGCATTGCAAAAAAGCTGTTACATGTATTGTACGGTTACGTACAAGGTTGGCCTGGCATTTTCATGTCCAACACAGTACTTTTCCGGCGACAATTTGGCAGCCATTATTCAGAGCAAATTTGCAGGGCTTCCTGTCAATTTGGCGTTAGCCAAATCTTCACCTCAGTTGTTGGGGCAGTTTGTGCAGACTCAGCAATACCATAAGACGGCACTTTCATTTAAAAGGCAAAAATATATGAATAAGATTTGTGGTGTGTGCCGCCGGAAAAGGTCTTCTACGTGGCATCTTTCCAGAGCAGTAACAGCCAGCAGGCGGCTTAATTTCACCCTCCCCTCTTCCTGTGCATGCTGACGTGTATCACTTTGAGTTGTCAGAGAATTGGTTGCCGTCAGTTTTGGGTAATTTTCCAGACGCGGCTTTTGCATAAAAGGTTCTCCCCGAATTATGTGAGGGTTCACTTCACCTCGAAAAGCCACACTGAAAAGTCTCTTGCATTGTGGGAGTGTTTGCTCCCAAGTCAGTCTCAAGTCAGTGTCAGTTCCAGTTTCCATCTGTTTCCAGTCTCTTGTCAATCATCTCTGTTCACCTCTCATCTTAGTTTGGCGGTTAGTTAGTTTAGTTCTTCTGAGAAGTCTTAATGGCAGCAAGTCGTGTCAGTTCTGTAGAAAGAGCATCTGTCCTAAGAGATGCAATAAACACTTATTTAATTTAGTTTAAAAATGATAACCACTCGTGTCCGACTCTTCAATTATCTGTGCAAATTTATCAGTGTGACATTTTAACAGTTTCGACATAGCGAATCTCAATGGCAGTGAACCCAATGGTTGGTTGGTAAACGAACTCGTGATACGCTGGTATTTCCCCTTCCCTTCCAGAGTGCTGTTCAGTTATTTTAATGTCCAGAGTGCTTTATTTCGTGTTTGTCGGTTTGGCCAAATGTGGGTACATCAGCAAACAGAAACTCGAGATAAGTGGTAAAGATTCGTGCTGGCGAATCACATGGTAGTCAGTTGTCCGTGTTTGCTGATTGACCCAGATATTGGCCTGAACTTGCAAGACACATGGGAACCAATTGCAGTGAGAAATGTCAGTTTGAGTTCTCCCCTATCTGGTAAGTACGTGGCACCTGGTGGCACACATGACCATATTCCCGTTCATCGGAGATCCCCCATTCCCGCACAAGTTGTAGATCCCATTCCCGTACAGTACAGAGGGAATGGGAGATGATGTCCATTTGCAAAATACTTGTAACCCATGTAACACATATTAAGACGTAATGGAAGAAGATGATTTCCTTTTGCAAAATACTAAGTTACACATATTGGCTTAGATGGGACAACAAACCAACCAAGAATCATTATGTGATCGACGTGATAATGACAGCATAATGATTCTTGTTTGGTTTGTTGTCCCATCTAAGCCAATATGTGTAACAAGTATTTTGCAAATGGAAATCATCATCTCCCATTCCCCCTGTATATGTAACAGGTTTTTTGCAACTTACAGTACATTGCGAAAAGATGCGATTTATCCGAAAATGGCATGTTTTGTTGACTTCTACTGACAAATGCACAAGCAACTATGAATAATTATGGATGGGAATCGCAACAAAACATACCCTATGTTTGTTCCACTCAGAGCAGATCACTATCTGGAGTTGAAGACTTTTGGAGATGTAGAGGATGTCTAAATAGAAGTGTTACTTTTGACTTCAAGTTTTCTTCGGCTGTGGCCTTTGTTTCTCGACACTGAAAGACGTTACTTGCAGGCTCTTTTCAACAATTAATGAGCAACCAAGGCAAAGAAAAATTCTAACTTTTGGTACTGTTAACAGGAAAAACCACTCGCCTATCTGTACCCACTTTTACGAAGAAGAAAAGAAAAGCAAGAAAAGTACCTAAATGTTGAATTCTACAAAACAAAACATGTTCATCGCTCTCCTCATCCCTGATCAAATTTTGGACGCAAGCAGTACTTTAGTAAGCTGACCGAACGCCTGCAAAACTGGACCCAAATGAGAGACACGATCCTGAAATTTGTGCGATGGGGCACAGGGCAGGATCCCAATAAAAAAAAAGCCGAAGGATTGTGGAATGAAAACTCTGTAAAATCTGGGTGAATGTGAGGAGAACATACCTTGGCGTTCATTTTCTCATTGATGATAAACTTGTTGCATGCCTTCCAGTCGCCTATCCTCATTGCTTTCGACGCAGCGACAATGTGCTCCCTCATCGATTCAGGCGGTCCGACCAAAGGTTGCCGTTCGCTCGAACGGAGCTGCTGGTAGAACGTCTTCGATATCATGCGACGTCTTGCGTCAGA
>JASGXE010009634.1:0-15045 GCA_030068105.1 Sinentomon sp. SZTP_YWyxl
CCTGGAATGCAGTCAAATCCTCTTGTTCCAATTGTTCCAATTCGTCTCACAGGAAGAGTGGCTCTTAAAATGTCATACAATTTTGGAGGCATAATGGGACATGGGGATTTTCATTTGTTTGCAAAACAATTATTGTCACAAATATTGATCTAGATGGGGCATTAATTAATTTAAATACTGGTTCGTTTATTCTTCCATCTGGACCAATACCTGAATTAATTATGGTTGTTTTGCGCAAATGAAATCATCATCTCCCATTGCGCCTCAATGCTTGTGATATCTCTTTTGCGCCGACACAAACATGATCCGCTGTACAATTTTTGAGCGTTTTTGGAAACACATTGTTCTATTGTTGTGACGGAGTTTATGGTCTCGTACTCGTGCATGTATTTCTCATTTAACTGTTGCCTCCGAAAATGTCTCTCTTGCTTTTTACTGTTGTGCAGGCGCAGTAGAAACTAAAGCACCAGATTACAAGAAAGGTTTCCGGAGGTGCCAGATTTTGACCTCGGGACATAAAGAAGATCCTTCTGCAACATCTAGTTTTTCCTAAAATGAATCTTTACATCCACCGTATTTACATGCATGTAAAAGGAAATTCCGCCACCACAATACTCATATTCACCATTGTAAACTCTTTTTCAGTATGAAAGAATACAGAATATGCCAAATTTGGCAATATGCATGGATCACATTTTGAAGCGTTTGACGGCGGATATGTCAACACCTTAAAATATTTTTTCCATGCCGCGACTAAATACCATAATCGTTTCACCACTTTGTGCGTCATTCTACATCTTTTCATTTCAAGATATACGAACTGAGAATGCTCACAAGCGTGTTTTGAAACTGAAATCCCTGCAAAAATCAAAACCTGACCGCTCGCTGTCGATTCAGGGCAGAAATTAAAGTTTCGCGGTTCCACAGGCTTTGTACAAACACGAAGAAGATTTTTTACTGTTGTGCAAAATGCGTCAACATGCATGGACGTTTTTATACGCCAGTGGAGAAAAGGCTTCAATTCCATGGCGACATTGTCAAGGAGTTTGAATTTTAATGGAGTTTTGATGGAGTCCTGGAGTTATTTCCGTTGCAGCATAGCTGATATAGCGAGGTAAGCCTCGGACCATAACCATCAGCTTTTTATGAGGGTAAAATGAAGAGGTACAAAAGTTTCAAATGAAGGTTCAAATGAAGAGTTTCAAATGCCGCCCACAGCGATTGCATTCACAAAAATAAAAGAGTTTAAAAACTAGCCCGCTTTTCATCCTTAAAACATTAATGCGAGGAATTCAAACATTTGAGAAACATATCCAATACCTACCATCGTCCACGGTTCAGCCTAAGAGTACATAAAAGCAACACGGTACTGCTTCCATGTTTTCGCATCTGTTTGCCAGCTTTTTTATTTAGTTTAAAACTTGATTGAAGCGAGCATCGAGGTCAAAATCTTTTCCATTAAAATCTAATAAGTGAGTAATTATTTAATTAAATAAATTCAAATTTATATATACTTTTTATAAATTGCGGACTTACACGTAAAAAGACATCTCAAAAAATTTCACAACTATACAAACGTTGACAGGTGACATACAGATTCAAAACAACGAGTATACTCTTTCAGGAAACGACAGTTTTTGATTCAAGCGGTCAAACTCTGAAAATTCAACAACGTAGTGATTCCATTGGTTCTCTGTCTGGCCGGGTAGGCTTTCTTAATTTTACAGGCTTTCATACTTTTACCAGTGAGTTGAAAGGTTTTCATCAAAGCGACGGAAAGTTCCTGTGTGGTCTGTCGGCCCGTGGCTGTGAAATAGATGCCCGGTCGCGAAGCCATTGGCCTCCCGCTTTAGTTAATCACGATTATAGGGTGGCATTTACACTGCTCAGGTTTGGTTTTGACATCATTAGGGCAATTGCATGAGGTATTCGTATATTATGACCAGCGGCTGACAACCATCAAGGCGCAGCTGAGATGTTTGCGGAAGCATGTTTGCTCTGTTTCCTGAACGGCATTATGAGATTTCCATTTCACTATGGCAGCTTTCAGTTCCAAAATACTTGTGGGAAGTAAGCTAAAAAAAAGCCTGTATTTCCCAGCATTAAAAACTGCAGCACCCTGTCCGTTTCTAGCTACGATCACAATGCTGTTTTCCTGGAGCTAAAATAAAAACGACTCTAGATTCGACAAGTGATAAAAGGGGCATCCCGCGGATGTCAAAGATAATAGGAGTATCTTTAAAAACCAAACGTTTTTTTGTCAAACGTCTTTTTATGATTTTCTTTTTGCGCAAAGTGGTGATTTGAGATAGGTTCACAAAATTCCCAACGTTGATGGCCTTGCATTTGCAAAAATAACGCACATTTAAAATGAGAAATTTTCTGAAAAAAAAAACGGGATTTTTTTTAAGACCCGCTGAATTTTTTCTTAATTTTTGTAAAAATTCCAAAATTAAAAAAAAAATTATTTTCGTCTTTTCAAATATAAATTTAAAAATCTCACTTGTAATTACCAGAAAATTAAATTCAAAATTTTAGAAACAGTTACAGTTTGACTTACAATTTCTGAAGAACCGTTTCAGTCCTTTCGATTGGCTGCAGCAACTAATAACAATTCTCCTTCAGTGTTTGGCTTGTCTGTAATCTCCTCCATTGTTGGTATAACACTATGTTTTATCTATATGAGTCTGAACATGAGAGCTAGCCAGTGCACTTGGTCCAATTAAGTGTGTCAGAATATGAACTGCAAATTTGACTGATATTTTTCTACTTTGTTGGCGTGGGATAGTTCCAGATTGCCAATAAAAATAAATCCAGTAATTGTTCGGTTAGGAACAGGGAACCGCCACTGCGGTCAGACCGGTTTTGGCTGCTGTGTTTGCATGCTGGCCAAGTCATCATCAAACATGCTCATTATCTCTAATGACAGGGATATGAACCCATTTTCTGACAAAATGGTGTTCAAGAATTTGCCGACAAATTATTTCTCCCGGCTTGTCTTCTGCGCAGTGGATGTGTCCAAACGGATGTCTGTTGTACCTGCTCGTATGCGGGGCCATTGAGCCATCTCAAATCGTATTCCGGCTTGCAAATTTCAATTCTTGAAATGGCCAATTTATCCACTCGAGCGTGCGAGTTCAACTGCAACCATCACTGAGACCGCTGGTGTTTTTTGAGGTCGGCATTTCACCTTGGAAATCACTCCAACGTCTTGGATATTCGGTCAAGGAGGTTTCCTGAAAAATGACTGACGCTTTGCAGGGAGGGGGTGATAATGAGTTTACATGTGCATCAACACATCTTTGAAATCGGAACACGTATTCGTGTGTCTGCGCTTGATTATAACGGGCACGGCTTTTTGTGCGACGCTGCGCGAAGAAGGTTCATATTTTCTAGAGATTTTAACGGTTATATTTCACGCCTGCCCTTCTTTCAACAGCTAATTTGAGGTTGTTATTGTTTTCTTCATCGGCGATCACAAGTGATCCACACTGCACAAAACACTTCGGAGAACGGTGGCCTTTTCATTGAAAACATGCTCGTGCTGAGTTTCGCATTTAAAGACACGCCCGTCAAAAAGCTATGAGACAAAAACAAGTGAACGAATCGACAGAAATTGCAACGCGCAACTGCAAAATCGTGCATGATGGAGGGCAGAAATGTGAGCTCAGAGCGCATCTAACCAGCAGGTAATGTAATTCTCACCCCGTCATTTACCGTGAAATCGGCTAAAAATAAACGCATCTATTCACGTGCAAATGAGAATCTACAGTCCGAAATGCGTGTATCGTTTCAGTCCGAAATAAGTAGCTGCTCTCCTGTTTCTCATTTCAACAATCATTATGAAATCATGTGTCTTGCTGATGAAGCGATGATGTACGAGTGTCGTCTTCCATTAGCTTCCAATGTGTTGCTCCTCCGATAACATCAGAAATCTATGATAGTGCGTTGCATTGCCAACAGGGGGTTTCCAATTATTTTGTCACTTTAAATTCACCTTTTGAAGGCTGTTGAAGAAGGGTCCCGATTAGACCCGAGGCCAGGGATTGCTCGCATGGTTTGTGATGTTTTTTGGACTTTTTGGAATTGCAACTGAACTCCAGTTTTTTCTTCAGCTGTTCTTGAGTTTTTCTTAGAATCTCCAGATTAATATTGGCGAATGAAGCGACTGAATGGTGAGTATATTTTCGGTTCAAAGCAGGCTCAGCCACCCACCACAAGATACTGAAGAAGAAGAAGGGATTTTTGCACTTTACATCCGCGGCTGCAGTGGCGAATAATCATTACTCATATTCTTGTCGGTCAATGCTGCGCAGTTTCTGTTAAAAAATTATGAAAAGATGATGTTTGTTCATCACCAATTATGAATCTGTCTCCCACCTCAGCTGTGCAAGTGCCTACTGCTCTTTGCGGACACCCTGTCCTCTTTTATTTTTTTTTTGTTTTTTTTTTGTTTGTTTGGCGGGCGTTGTCAAACCTAGATATGCAAATGATAATCATTAATGATACATCAATATTTGCCATATTTCCGCAAAAAACACACGCAGCAGAGTGACAACTGTGGCGCTTCAGCATGGAATGGACTCTCAATCTGAGACATCTCATGGGGGGAAAGAAACTTTGAGTCTGCTTCTGATATTCTGGCAACATGCCAAACAAGTTCATTATCAAGTAATTTCTCTCTTGGTGCAGGTCCCTTGGGTGCATCTTGCGAAGACGATGCTATCTCAATAATATGTGAAGCTCCAGAAAAAGAAACCTATTTTCACTTTTTGAATGTCAATTGCCAGTCTCTGAACTCTCTTTTTAAGAAAACGTCACTCACTCAGCTGCTACTTGATGAATGTGTTGATCATTTTCATTGCAACTGAAACGTGGCTAACACCCGACACGCAGTTGTCTGAGCTTAGTTTAGGTGATTTTGCACTCTTAAGACAAGATCGCACTAAGGGAGGTGGTATGTAATAATTGGAGTTAGGTCTTCCATCAAAAGCACACCTCTCTCAAGAAATTATGATTTCGCTTTTAATGGTGTGGTTGAGGTTACTTTTTGCAGTTTACACCTCAACAAACGCTTCTTCATATGCTGCCGGGTTCACTTGTCCCTTTCAGCAGACATCATAGCAGTAAATAGGCTCTGGGACTGCGTATCTGATGTCATAATGCATGAATCGAAAAATGGTCCTTGCAATTTAATCATGTCTGGTGATTTTTTTAACTTGCCGTCTATCAATTGGTCCAATTTCTCAAATTTCAATATTTGTGCTAAAGATACGGTGTTTATGGACAACGCGTGTGAAGCTGGCTTCAGGCAATTAGTTCACGAACCGACCCGTTTCTGCAGAGGTGGGACAGCCAGCTTGCTTGATCTGTTTTTCGTAAATTTTGAAACTGAGGCCCGTATTCCCCATTGCCACTGAGCTTATTACTCCGCTTCAACTTACGCGAGGGCGAGCGGAGTGCTATAGTTGAAGCTGGGCTTCACGCGATTCCCCAACATTTGAGTTGAAGCTGGGCTCCGACTTACGTAAGTGCAAGCTCCGAGCGCTGTTGAAGCCGTGTCCATGGCAACGTCGCATCAAATGACGAGAGCGGTCAGGTTGCACACGGAAAACAAAACCGTCTATTCAAGTCGCAAAAGTCAGCGTGGTTTCTTGGTATAATGGTTAGCACGTCTGCCTGTGGTGCAGGCAACCCGGGTTCAAAACCTGACAGTGACAATTATTTTCAAAGTTTGAAATAAATCATTTGTTGGTGTTCAACGTCCTTTAAGTTCGTCACATTTTCATTTTTGGCAATCAAATTGTGAAAAATATGTTTCTCAGATTGTTTTCTGTGCAAAGTAGCCAAAAATCAGCCTGAAAATTAAGCCAATTTATAGAAATCAGCGAAATAAAACAGACAGCCAAAATGGGTACCTAAGTCTGCTCTGGATCAACCTAAGCTTATCAGTGAGAATCCACTCCGCTTCACCTAGGATTCAGGTGAATCCCAATGGGGAATCGCAATTGCGCTCAAGTCGAAGTTGCCACTCCGCTCCCACTCAGCTCGATTCCCCATTGGGCTTCACCTAGGCTTCCACTCGGCTTCGCCTTAGGCGATTTGGGGAATCGAGCTGTGTGCCAATTCTGAAGCTTAGGGCTAGTTTTAAGCTTAGTGGCAATGGGGAATACGGGCCTGAGTCTGAGCTTGTTAGAGTAATCGGTGGCATTGCTGACCATATGGCAGTCTCTGCCAAGCTTGAATTTTGCAAAACTCACTTGGCCTCAAACATGTTTATAATACACAAACCGGTCAGATTATTCGATTTAGCTGATCGGGATTTTCTCAATTGTCTCCTGCACAGTCATCTTCCATTTTATCGCGGAATTGCTTCCGCTGCTTCCAGCAATGAACTTTGGTCGCTCCTTTATCAACGACTGTTGGATATAATTGATTTGATTCCAAGCCGGACTAAAAAGACCGATGTACGGCACCCCTGCGTGAATGGCAAGCTTAAGTCAGCTCTTCGGCTGAAACTGCGTCGGTTTAAGATTGCGTGCTCCTATCCAACTCCTGAGAATTGGTCTAGGTACTGCACAGCTAAACAAGAAAGCTATTGAGCTCAATCTCAGTCTATTCAGGGCCTTTTTGCAGCATTCTCTTGAATCACCTTACAGCAGACAATTTTGGGATTTTCTCAAACAAAAAAGAAGGGCACACTATCAGTTCCAACACTAATTTCAGAAGCTGCGGTCTGCTTTACAGACCCAAGAGAGAAGGCAGACCTCTTTGTTGACACATTTCAACCTAATTTTCTTGGTTCTGGAACGCCAACACTTCCGTTTTTCATTGGTAGGGCCGATCGCCTTTCCACTCCAGTCATTGACGCTGCGATAGATCGCATTTTTAGCTTTGAAAGAATTGCCACCCATTTCTGTTCCACGTCAATTCAAAAAGCTATTTCTATAATGTGTAACAAAAAGGGACCAGAATTTGATGGTGTCCCAATTGTTTTTATTAAGTTTCTTAAAGATCCGTTGTCAAAATTTCTTGAAATTCTTTTTCTTAGAGTTATGCACACTGGTGTATTTCCTGATCACTGGAAGCAGATTAATGTATGCCCTGTCCCAAAGAAGGGTGAAAAAACGTTCCCAATGAATTATAGGCCTATATCTTTGATCTCCACCGTTCCCAAATTATTCGAAAAAATCCATTTCAACCTCATTTCTGAATTTGCTCAATCCAACGGACACATTCATCCACGGCAGCATGGCTTTCAGAGATTTAAATTATGTGAAACTCAATTAGTTGAATTCGTCTTTGATATAGCTGGCTCGTTTGAACAGGGATATTGCCTTGACGCCATCTTTATTGACTTATCTAAAGCATTCGACTCTGTCAATCATGGGTTATTGTTGTTAAAGCTCGAAAAACGCAACTTTCCGCCTTTCATCGTCAAGTTAATTGCGTCATACCTCATAAATAGACAAGCCTTTGTGAAAGTTGATCACACTAACTCAGCAAAGACCTTAAAATTTTTGTCTGGAGTACCACAAGGAAGTGCTCTTGGGCTCCTTCCCTTTTCTTTGTTTATTAACGATGTTGTTGAGTCTGTGTCGTGCAATATTTGGTTATATGCTTACGACATTGTGCTTTGAGGTCTGAAACGGTACAGGCTGCAGAGAAGCACTTCAGAGAGATTTAGATAAATTTTGTAACTGGTGCGATCAGTCCATGATGTCCATCAATGTTGCCAAGTGCGCTGTTGTACATTTTCGATGCCTTGCCGCTAGAATGCCACCATCTAGATCGCGAGATGGTATTCTCAACGATCTCGGTCTTGAAAAGTTGCATGTAAGGAGGGAATCTCGCAGGATTTCATTTTTGCAAAAAAATCTACTTGGACGACGCAATATCCAACTTCCTGACATCTTTGAGCGCAACTTCAACACAAGAAGATCTATGCATAAGTATCAATTTCGGTTGTCTCTAGCTAGGCTTAACGTCTTTCGATTCTCGTTCTTCCCGCGAACATTAAAGGCATGGAATGATCTCCCTCTGGACTCTTCTATAGTTTGCAACCCATGCATTATAGTTGCCCTCAACGAATAAGACTTTTCCGGACCTGGTCATCACCTTCTTTTTAGTTTCCAACCATTTTAACATCTAGCAAAAAATGCTCCATTCTTTTTTCCTTCATAAGACTTCTTTCTGGTAATGCTTTGTTCACTTTGAATCAGCTTTTCTCATTGTGTAACCTTGTGCTATTGTATTTTGCTTTTTCTTTATTGTTGTGTCGGTAAAAAGAAGAAAGAAAACAGAAAAAATAAAAAATCCAATACTCTTAATAAAAGGAAGTCGGGCATTATCAATTAAATGCCAGTTGTGATCTTTGACTGCACTGGTATAATGTCGATCGATTTGGAGTCATGATTGCACAAAAACGAATGTATGAATACCATGTAGGGATACCTACAGCAGGCAAGGCCTCCCAGATGGTTTAAGAAAATCCTCCGAACAAACGCTCAACGAGCTCCGCCCGAAAGGCACCCCCAGTCACCACCTCTCCGATGCCGCACACAGTGGATATGGCTGATCATTTTGGCCTGAGTACATGTATAGTGGCGGCGGAATTAATGCACCCATGCATGTATTTTTCCCATTTAACTGTTGCCTGCGAAAGTTTTTTTTCTTGCTTTTTATTCTTATGCAGACGGTAGAAATTAAAGCGCCATATTCCAACAAAGCGTTCTAGAGGTGTCAGATTTTGACCTCGGTTACAAAAGAGGGTCCTTAATACCCGCAGCATAGAGTTTTTGCCAAAAACTGAACGGTCGCAATTTTTACATGTATGAGTACGTTATTTGCGCCGCTGCTATACTCGTATTTTCACGCTGATCTCGTGCATTCAGAGTGCATTTTTTTTGGTCGCAAAAAAGAATAGACAGAATAAAACAAAAACAGAAAACTTCACAGTTCAAAGAAAAACGACGTTTAGTGGTTGACGATCAATGTCTGAAATTGACGTAAAGGTGCAGTCCCATTATGTCATTTTTGACGTCACTTTTGACGTCTCCTTGTCAGAAAATGGCAGGGTGTTATCAATGTTAGCTGTCGCAACAATGAAAACAAATGGGACGCTTTTTCATCGCCATTTTACTTGGATGACACAGTGACAAAGCCCAGACTCTGCGTTATTTGTAAGCTCCACTGTTTTCGCATACAGCGAAAATAGCATTATGAGACGGTTGAGCACGACATGCCGTTGTTCAAGGATAATGCACTGGGCCTGCAAACGTATGAGGCAGCCAGTCATTTAATGTCAAAGATGCGTCAAAAATGACGTCAAAATGACATAATGGAACTGAACCTTAAGCGAACAATACGTTGGCGAATTGCAAAGCAAAATAATAATTCTCTAAAGTAAAGGCACTCGCCCTTTGAAATTGATCGATCAGCGACTGCCGCGGAAAGTTGACTCTGGAAGCAAGGCACTGGCTCTCCGCTTCTGCCAGGTGAAGCTCATGCGGGCCGGTCATAAAACCGAGTCTACTGGCCCGTGAAAACTGTCGCTGGACCTGGACCGAAGCCACTGGCCTGAAACTGAAAAGGAAGCAGGTTAAAAACAGCTTATTCCACCCGTTGAAGCTTCCTCGAAAGCGCGTCAAGTGCTTTTGATCAGGAAAACCGATGAAACCAGACATGGCAGAAACGTGCAAAATAAAGGGAAACCATCAGAAAAAAATGAAAGGAAAAAAGGCGTTTCTGTACCTGCGCATGCGCTTGAGCCATTACGAAAGCAGAATGATTCATGGCTGCATGCAAACATTTATTTAACACTTTGCTTTATTGGAAATCGTTTGTCCTTACTTGCGATTTTTTCAAAACCGACAGATTTCAAACCCGTTCCGACGTTTTATCTGACCAGTCACACGTTTCGCCTGAATGTTAATTAACGAAAACTAAGTCAACCTGCCCTAACCGAACTATCCTGTTTCTGTCTGTCGCCCGGTGTCCACCTATTGCCTGGTGTCCACGCCTATTCAGTTCTTCCAAATTTGGCCAATACAGATGGCGAAGTTCATTCGATGCGAATGAACGATGTTATCACGTCGTCCACTCTGTTTGCCAGGTAAATGGAGACACGGGCGCTGATTAGGAATGCTGGTTGTTTCATTTGCCATCAGGTAATTTGCATTTTGATGCGCAGATGATTGATTGATTGGTTGAATGACTGTACTATGCTTGCGGGGTTTCCCCACTAGCATACATAAAATAACACTTTTCACAAAAAAACAATAAGAAACGTCAATAATCGGGAAAAACAATCACGAGAAATGGAGCAGACAAATTACGAAGACGAGAGCAAGACTAAATGAGTCTCTTTTCATCACAACTTTTTTTGCTGAGAGACGTAAATTTGTGGGTTCATGGAGCAATTCGTAAAGTTTGAAATCCTAAGAATTATTTTTCAAGCTCAGATTGGGAGTCTCACACTCAAACGTGAGCTTTGGGTACCCTGTGTACTGGTAGATGATGTAATTAGCTGTGCTGGTTGTTGACGTCTAGAACAAAGAACCGCGATGACTCCCTACTCCAATGAAGACAGAGAGTAGAAATGGTGCTCGGGTGCCCTTTTCGTCTTCCGGGAGTAAACGCCTGCATCACCAAATCCCAACAGAAGCATTCCGTGGCCGCGCCATGACTTACAAGGCTTAATAACACAGCCATCTTTATCGAAATAACGACCACCCAGAAACAGCGCACCCTGTCTTTCCCTTGTAACGACATGACAACTTTATTTTGCCAATGAAACAAAGTAAAACAAACAGCATTCATGCTTGATAGGACAACACAGTGCAGTCAATGCCATTTTAGTGCCCTAAACTGAACGTACTGAATGTGGATCATCATTTTTTCGGAAAGGTTTTGTGCCTTTTGTGCATTTTAAATTTTTAGCAAATTAAGTTTCAAAAAAAAAAAAAATCCACAAAGT
Source organism: Sinentomon sp. SZTP_YWyxl (assembly GCA_030068105.1). Taxonomy (NCBI): domain Eukaryota; kingdom Metazoa; phylum Arthropoda; class Protura; order Sinentomata; family Sinentomidae; genus Sinentomon; species Sinentomon sp. SZTP_YWyxl. Next base: position 10,979 of record JASGXE010009634.1, read on the forward strand.
TCGTAATTTTCTCACAAAGTCGATGGTGGGATTCGAACCCACCGGCCATGAGTGAGACGTTTTACCGAATCGATGCCTGAGCCACTCAGCCATCCCAACCGCTTCCGAAAATCGCTCTCGTACTTGACTTTAAGCCACCTTCATTTTATGTTTTCGATCACGTTTCATACAAAAATGTTTTTTGATTAAGGATCTGGTGTGGACTGTGGTTGGTTGACCAGAGTTATTTTACCAGAGTTATTTTATTTTAAACAGAGCAGCATTGCTAAAATTGTGCTAGGGATTGCATACACACGGCCACTTGTGGTTCTTTTTCTCCATTCGAATTATTTTCATAACTTACGGCGGGGGATTTAGCAATCGTTACTTGATACATGTTTTGCGAAAGTGTCGTTTTGTTTCTTCAGTGTTTGTCTCAGGTTCTGCTGTTAATTGACCTCTATACCTCGCACCCTCAAGAAAACGCAACTTGTTTCACTCCCCTCTTAAGTTCACTATCCATACCCAACTTTAGCCCTCTCCATCTCTCTAAATCCCCAGAACCCTCCCCTCCTCCTCCGATCTCTGCCCTTTTGCTCCCTCTGAACCTCTTATCCCGTTCCCCGTATCACACTCTCCCTGACACCCCAGCTGGACGGAGGCTGAAGTCCATTTGAAAACAAAATCTCGGGAATGCACATGAAATGAACACTCAAGAGTTTGGAACGAAAATCTTGACATAAAACAAAATCTTCATCAAACACTCAAGATTCTCCATAAGCTAACAGTGTGGCAATGGGTGAGAGTAAATCTGACTATGCCTTTTTAAACAGCAGGAGCAATTTCTCATATTTTCCAGATTTGGGAATAATATCACTGAAATAAAGACGGTTTTTGAAAATAATCGATAAAATATCATTGTTAAGCACCAGGGAAAGAAGTATAGAAAAATGCACCCTTTCATCAATTTTGGACCACACAGTTTTTGCAATAGTCTCAAGAACAACAATCGCCTTTTTGTTCCCCTTCATGGAGCAATCAATATTGTGAAAAAGCCAAGATCAATAAATCGGGTCTCCGAAACTTTCGGACCTTTCCAGAGACCACTTCTCTGTAGACATGGCTACACCTGGGAAAGTTGAAAAGAAAAAGAAATCAGTAAGGAAATGTTGGTTGGCGAAGTTCGGTTGCATTTTGGTAGGGGCCTGCAAACAAAGAATCTGCAGAAGGGTCACATTTTAGAGAACTAGCATTAGAAAAGCTAGAAGCATTACATTGCAGCTGCATTACATTACGGCTATATTACATTAGAATTTTAGAACATTACAATTTTGGAACATTACATTAGAATACATTACATTACATACATTATATTACAGCTACATCACATTACAGCTAGAAGCATTACAAGCATTACATTACATTAGAAAAGCGTTACAAAGCTAGCATTAGAAGATAAATCTATTCGCACACTTTTTCATTGTGATTTCGCTAGGCTTGGTGTGGCGGGCAAAATGCTTCAAAGAGATCACGAAACCTCCATCCACCCAGACTGATTGGCTGTTCTAATGCATCCGGGAGGTTCTTTATGAACGAAATGTTCCGTGTAATTTTTGCGGGGGAAAGTGAACATGGGATGCATTGAGTTGCCATTTGCACAAACAGCAAATGCCGTGATTACAAGGGTTCCACGCTCTGCAGACGCGACAGCAACCACCAGCTTTCGCCCCCTTTCTTGCAACGACTATGCATGGCTTTTGTACAGTCGTTATCCCGGTTTCTTCCATTTTAATAAATCTCGCTCACATCGAAACTTGTGACAATCAACAACCACGCTTAACTTGCTAAGCTCAAGGCATACATGTCATTAGTCTTGCCGATTATTGAATATACAGCCGCAGTTTGGGATCCCTCAAGTCAGGAGCTCATCTCTAAACTTCAAATGGTTCAAAGGAGGGCTGCACGCATGATAACAGGCCGTTTTCCCCGTGATGTTAGTGTTAGCGCGCTCTTGAGTGATTTGAATCTTGAACCGTTAGCTACCAGAAGGAGATCGCACAGATTGAGTTTATTCAAAGACATTATTACACACAACCTAAATTTTGACCTACCAAATTGTTATTTTATAAAACCCACACAACGCAGGACAGATAACGGACTTGTTGTTTCCACCCCAATTTTTAAAACAAATGTTATTTTTAATTCATTTTTCCCAAAGACTATTAGGGACTGGAATGCTCTCCCCGCAACTTCACAACTTATTTCCCGATCGCGACATCTCCTGGCGCCACACCACTTCTGATGATTCGTGTTGATCCGTTTTTCTCTCTTTCTTTCTTTTTTTAATCTTTTGTATGCTTTTATTTTGATATGACGACAGTTTAACTGAATGATAGTTTTTGTCTGTCACCTATGGCATGACCAGCTTTGACTTCAAGCCGGCATGCCAATTCAATTTCAATATTTTGCGGCCAAGTTCCCACGTCACTACCATCGGGCGTTCAGACAGACTATTTTTATGTTTGCGATAAGAGCCTGGGCACGAATTTCAAGGAATCTGGCTGCAACTTCTACAGCCAGATTTTCAGCCCATTCGTAAACCTGCCACACGACAAGGCGGTAGTGCAGTGCAGTGTTGGGTTTTCAGTTTTGATAGTGCCAGGTTTTTCTTTTCCATCACAACAGGACAAACGAATCACAGTCTTGGGATTTGTGGGCCAAACTTTGAGCCCTTTGTGCAGTTTCTCTGGTACAACACAAAAATTTGACTTTGGTTGGGCAGACTTTCAGCCCTTTTGTTTAAACATCATCATCATCTCGGTGGCAACCCCGAAGAACCACACACTTCGTTCGGGGGTAAGTGTTTGTTGGAATGGGATTGTGATTAGGATAATTTAGTGATTAACGTTGTTATAATATCGGAAAGACGAATTGCTGGAAAACTTGGTTTCAGAAGAGAGTTTCAAAGTGAAAAATGAGTGGATCACAAATTTTGACTTTACTCGTACATACAGTTTCCCATGGATAATGTCTACCAGAAATAACTTTTTCATAAAAGAAGGGTCACATTTCTTTAAGCCATTTACGGAAATTGGCACTTGGAATTTGGCGGATTTTCTCATGGAATTTGACAGCTTCCGCAACCACTGAATCAAAGCTGATTCTTGGGAGAAATCAAAAGTCTCATAGTTATGAATGAGTTTGGAGTCACTTTGCAAAGACTGAACGAAGTTTCCACACATTTTTGCAAAACACTGTAAAATGCTTTCAAAATATTTGTTCCTCAACACACATTAAAAAGGGCGCTTCCAACCCTTTTCTACTTTCAGTTGATTTTGGGGGACATTTACTGGTTCCCAGATCACGGCTACCAGTCAAGCTATTTTGGTATCGTCAATTTGCAGTATACAACAAGGTTCAGACAGTCTTTTCCAAGTCTCAAAGAGAGTAATTTTTCATCGGGGGTAAAGGAGGTCGAAAGATCCTGGACCAAAGTTAAGTGCAAAGATTTGTCAGTTTAAATCATTTGATCTCTGCCGTGTTACAAACTGTGGAAAGATTTTCCAAGCACGAACTAGGTGTCTACTGGTGACAAACCGGCCTGAAACGGAGTTTGTGCAGAAATTAACAAAGACTCTTTTAGTGTGTTTTCTCATCACTTGGGCCGTCTTTCACATAATTTATTGTTTTAAATATTCTCTACTGAGTTTTATCATTTTCTATTTTAATTCATTGTTATTTCACACTGAATGTTTTATCATGTTTGAAAGAGTGGGAACTTGGAAATTCTGTGCAATATAGGTTGTTTACTGGCAACTCGTTGGAAAATCAACATTAGCTTTCTTTTCATAACAACTTTGAGCGCATCTTCAGCAGATAGAAAGGGAACTCTCTACCGGCTTGAGTACCTTTTTCATTCCGCAGGAGAGAACGCTTTTCACCAGAAACCTGTGTCAGTATTGTGAATAATAATAATTTAAAATAACAATAAAAATGTGCATTAGCTGGGGTTAAAAAGTTTGTTGCGCGACTTAGACTTGTTGACCGTTCTCGAGAATGGTCGACAGACGATGAAGAGGAAGGTGTAT
>JASGXE010009635.1:0-16817 GCA_030068105.1 Sinentomon sp. SZTP_YWyxl
GAATTTGGAGCAAACTGCTTTTAGCAGCTGGAAACTTCCTTTTCAAAAAATGGCTTTTTGATTTATTCATCTGTATTCGTTCCAAATACATTCCACTTATTGTGGAGACCATTTTTTTGTTTGCACCATAAACAATACTTCTTTGTTATAAATAATATTTCCTTTTCTTAAATGAAAGTCATTTCGTCATTCTGTTCAAGTTTATTCTACAATCCCGTCGAAACAATCTACAATTGTTGCAGCTACAATCCCGTCGCAGCAGATTCGCATTCTGAAATCATTTCTTTCAAAGTATCCGAAGCACCTCAAAATTTTGGATGGCCCTTCCTGTGTCGTCAAGGGCACTCCTCAAGCGAAAAAATAAGTGTTGCCACACTGTGAGAAAACGGAAGATCGATTTAGGAAAATGTGAAACATAATTTGCTTTGAATACCAATCGCAGACCTTTTCTGTATGGCTTTTCCAATGATAGCTTTGAAGGAAATTAACCTACGTACAGTAAAATGACAAATTCGAAATGGGAAGGATAACCAATAAAAGGCTAACTGTTATAGGATAACCAATGTGGGAGGTATAGGAGGATAACCAATGGGATCGTAAATTGTTTGTTGGTCTACGATAAGCTTGAAACGATCGTAACCCGATCCGGAGAACTTCCATGTGCAAAACAATCCCTTCAACGTTTTTGCTTAACGGCACTTTCACTGACGGTGGGGAGCACAGTTTCGTGTATAAAATACACTGTGTATTTTGACGGCAGGTTTTGTTGATTATCATCGAAGAAATCGCGGGCACCAATGTCATTTCGAATGGAAATCGCGTCAAAATACACCGTGTATTTTATACACGGAACTGTGCTCCCCACCGTGAGTGTCACAAAGAATATTTGAGAATTTTTGTCCCACGCGTGAACCTTGAAAATGGGAATGAAGTAAGACATGGAATATGGAAATGATATTGATGTAAAAAAAAAGAAAAAAAAAATAGAAATTGATTGTGTGCAGGTGGATGAAACAGTTTGAATGAAACAAAATGAAATTTCTGTCCCATGTCAATTTTGTTCTTTAGGTGCTCAACTGTGACAGGGAACTATCCACAATATGTGTTTGTTACGAGAGGAATTGGTGTATCACCTGCGGGAATGGAGCACATTGGTCATGCCTCGCAGATGGGCATATTCTGGAAAAGGGATGACCTCTCAGGTGATGTGAATTGCATATCGGAACACCTGCGGAAACTGTCACTGAACTTGCAAGATGCTGTGACACGGATGCCAAATCCCAGCTCCTTGGAGAATTCCAAGTTCAAATCCTTCGATGAAGAATCTGAATATGCTCATCTCTATTCAGTCCACAGTTCAACGAACTCAGGCGATGATTCCAGTCTCGAACCCTATGTTCTCATTGCAGAATATCAGTTTCCTTTCACAGATCCGAATTTTGTGGAAGATGCCTCTGCCAGGAAAGCACGTCTCTTAGTTGACACGGAGAGATATCTGAAAATACTGGAAGCAAAAGCTGAGGAGGAGTTTTACTCTCGTGCGGAGTTCGATGACCGTAGCCACGACTCAGACTCAGCAAGGTTGATACATTTGGACAGCAAATGTTTGATAGATAACGAAGAGAGAATCTGGATCAGTCTCAGAGAAGTATTTGAATTTGAATCGTTTGCCGATAAGGGCTATTCCATGGAGGAAGTGAGGTATTTTTTATTTTCATCTAGTTTTTGCTGACTTCTTGGTGTAAGTCACAGTGTAGGTACATTCAAATCCCAGTCTGCATTCACATGTTTCTTGGGTTTTATCGCCGATGCAGACACGTTAGTTTGATGTCTCGTTAAAATAACAATCGACAAGAACCAATGCGGAAAATTTGCCATTCAACTTGAAGTGAGAACACCATCTTCGTGTGCCAATTCAGAAAGCAAGGTAACTCAGTGTTTACAGCTTGTACTTTGTGGCAAGCACTTGTGTCTTGGAAATTTAAGCCAGCAAATTTAAGCATCTGTTTCACAAGTTTTGTTTCACGAATTTTATTGCATATATATTTAAAAAAAAGCACTTTCGGTTTTTTTCCCTTTCTTCATTTGGTTGGACTACAAAGGAAAAACTGTGGTGCTAAATTTTCGTCGCGGAATCAAAAATATCATTGACTACCGAAACTGCATTTAAATTGCATGTGTGGTTCCATAAATTTTCCCGGCACTGTACTTTGTTCACGAGAACGACGACTATTTTCTCAACAAGTTCACTGGAATTCATCATCGATCATCAAATTTGACATGAGATGCCCTCAAGTAAAAGTACCAAAAGGATATCAGCAATCTTTCATTGAGAAGGCCGAAATGAATTCAACAATCTGCCTTTGACCAAAAGGATTCATCAATCTGTCTTTAACTAAAAGAATTGAACAATCTCTTTGCTGAAATTGGGACACTTGCAGTGTCTCCTTGCGACAGCATTTGCATTTGACTCCCATTTCCCATTCATTAACTACATGTACAGCATCGGGAAAATTAATGGAGCCACTAACGTAAATTAAATGGCAGAAATGGTGTTGCCGCCAAAACTTTACTTGCATCATTTTTTCACATAGAAAAACGTGTCGTGTTAATCAAAATGTTGTGACATCTGTTTCACAAGTTTTGTTTCACCAATTTTATTGCATATATTTTTGGTAAAAACACTTTCGGTTTTTTTCCCTTTCTTCATTTGGTTGGACTACAAAGGAAAAACTGTGGTGCTAAATTTTCGTCGCGGAATCAAAAATATCATTGACTACCGAAACTGCATTTAAATTGCATGTGTGGTTCCATTAATTTTCCCGGCACTGTACTTTGTAACATACAAGGTGTTCCAGCTGACCTCCGAAATTTGGCCGGCTGCTGTTGTTAAGGTATTTTATGCTTGTGTTTTATGGTGTTTTATGCTTACAGACTGTGCATCTAGTTCTGCTTTTATTCTGTCCTTGTAGCAGAGAATAAAGAGTCGGGTTTGTTTAAGATGCCAAAGGAAATTTGGTGCTGTCCGACACCTGTTGGCTTCAAAAAGGTGTCGGGCAACACTGATATTTCCTCTGCTCGTAGAACAACTGAGCACTCTCTACTCTCAGCTGCAAGGACAGAAGAAAAGAGATGCTCGGTCCACCATTGCGTCACTTTTCCTGGAATAAAAAACAACTGAAGATGCATGCGAGTAAAACATCTTCACAACAGCAGCCGTCCAAATTTCAGAGGTCCATCAGGGACACCTGTGTTCAGGACCAGCTGGCGAGGCCGTTTTGGATTTTGCAGAAGGCACTTTATAATTCAATCTCATCCTCGTTTAGGAATGCTTTGGAAGAGGCTGGTTGGCATGTGAAACTGAGTAAAGATATACCCAGACAGCATTGTGACTCCAGCAGGCAGGATAGCAATCATGATGGGTCATCTGATGATTTCCTGGTCTTATTCTCACCACCACAAAGCCGGTCCTCATCCTCATGCTCCAGTATCCAAGACAAAAGTCCAGAGTCGAAGCCCCCAGCAGAAGATGATGTTAGGTGCAACCGAGTGGCTGCACAACCGGAAGAGGATTGGGAAGCTGATGCTGTCTGCACAGATGGCTTCGGATGATCACCTTGCTGGGGATTCTTCCATTCATTCACACTTGGAAGTGTTCTGTCCAGCGCCCTGCATATTCTCAGCAGGAATTGCTGAGATCGTTGGCCATATCGATTGATCCCACAAGGTGCACCAAATCCAGAGATCAAGAAACCAGATCTGGTGCTTGTTTCGAAGCCACCAGACCATGATCCGGCTGTTTCTTGCAAGCTGAACGTGGACAATGTGCCTTCTGGTCATTTTGATTTTAATTGTAAAAAACGTGGTGTGTCTGACCATATTAGTCTGTTGTGAGTTCTCTCACAAACCGAATTTTAAAATTCTCTACATATTTTAATAATTCTTCCTGTGGAGCAGTCGTGCAAAAGTTATTGTTGTTTTCTTCTCGAGCGGAAACAAGTGAAAATATAAGCCTTTCAAATGTTTCAGTTTTCAACGTGGTGCTTTGGGAATAAGTGTGCCAAATTTCCAAGCATCACCATTTCTTCTGGTTAGATTCACCTTTCCGTAGAGGTCTATTTCAGCAATTCTGGTAAGCAAAAATGATGAAAATTTCAAATGTATTTGCAAGGGGTGGCCAACTTTATCTCAGTGGAATGCGAAGAGCGAATTTTGGAAATTTGCCACCAGGCAATTCATGACCTGCCCTGTCTGATCATGGCGTCGGAACTTGATGACTTTGCTTGATGACCTTTTCTTAAGGGAGGTTAGGAGGTAGCCAATCGTTCTTAACGCTCTGACTGACCTGCGACAGCTTCGAATACAATTGTTGGATGTCAGTCTAAACGTTAACCATCTTTGGCAGCCTCCCAACCTCCGTCAGAAAGAAGTCACCCAAGATTGACATCATTGTCAAACAGGCAGTCACCAAAGACTTTCTTAATCTGTCACCGTTTCGAAACGAAACGAAAATTTCTGCATGCTTTTCATGCTCGACTGCAAATCACTGAAAATTGATTTCCCTTTGCTCCACATTTGAAAAATTTACAATTTTTGTCTTGTGGCTGAAGAACACGACCATGGAAGTGTGAGCCTGATCAAAACAATTTGTGAAAATGTGCTAAAACTTGGCATACATGATATTAGAGCCATTCCCAAAGCACCAGTTTACAATACAAACACACAGTGACAGAATTTGAAAAGTAAATCTCTTTTCTGCAGCTACAGAATTTGAAATATTTATCTCGTTTCTGCTTGATACAATGCCAATAACTTTTTTATGCACTCCATATCATATTATTTTCACAGTCTGGCGAGAACAAATTCAAATAAATGCCTCTGTGAAAACTCAGCGCACAATCCGGTGTGGCCAACTTCCAAATTCGTAAAAGTCCACTCGGTTGGTCTGCAAAAATTGTGTGACGAAACTTAGCTTTCCTTTTTTCTATTCAGCAGTGGCGTGCGGTCAGGGCAGGCAAGGCAGGCGCTGCCTGCCCAAGAAAAATTTCATGAATTGTGCATTTTTCATTTTTTTAGAACATTTGCAACGGGGCCGTGTGGACTGAGCAATCTCCGAGAAAGGCACACTCTGATTTGCCTGCTGACAGTGTCTGCTGAACGATGCCTCAACTGGGAACTACCTTCTTTCCCGATCCCAACAACCACAGAGGTTAACCAACCCACCCTCTTTCTCACTGGTCTTCCAGACGCAAGCAAATCCATTGCTCCGTTGGCGCATGAGATTCAGAAGAGGCAAGGAATGGTTCTGCCTGCTTTGGGGGATCTGTGGGGATGCGATGAAGCCTGTGCCGCTCCATCCCGTCAGGTGAAATCACCCACTGCAAGTGGAGCAGTTCTTCTTGCCGAGTAGGCACTTTGAAATCTGCCTTCAGCTGCATCTCTGCGGAGAACAAGCGTGAAGATTCCTGCTGTTCCGTTGTCTGCGGCTGATCACAGCCCTCTGCTGTGAGGACCTGGCGATCACAGCCCCCTGCGATGAATGCAAACCTCGCTTCGCCAAAGGCATGCAATTTTTGAATGTCAAGTGCGGCCAAATGTTGATAATGCGGGAATGGTAAACAGAAACAGGAAATGTTGGATTTGGCTTGTGAAAAAATTAGATTATGGTGTGTGGGCAAAAAATTGTGAAATGTGGTCGCAATTGAACAAGCTTTTGCAGTCGGTGCCGCAATTTGTGAAGCCAATGAATTTCAATAAACTTCTGTTTTTGATGACACTCCCTCAAATGGCACACTTTAGCATTTGTCACTGAAAATATCGATTTTTCGGAGCTTGATTTGGAATGGATATTTCGCAAATGCAAATGTTCAACAAAATGGAAATGCAACATTGAACATGGAAATGCTTATTGGATAAAAAGCTTGAAATTGGCTTGCAGCGGAATAGCCAGGCCTGTGCGAAAGGGGGCATGGGGACACTGCTCACCAATTCTTTTGCCACCCATCTGGGCTTATATGTTTTAATGTTTTAATATGTTTTAAAGTGTTTTAATATGTTTTAAAGTGTTTGCTTGTTGTGAAAGATTCTTTTGAAATTGCTTCAGTTATTTTTTCCTTTCACCTCAGATACGAACCACCTCACTGAAATATGTCGTCCGCACCTTGCTGCTATTCAACTGGATGCACACAGATGTGAAAAAAATACCTAGTTTTTCAAAAACTTGAGCATTCTGAGCACCATTTGAGGCTCAATTTTTCAAAATTTCTTCCCCTTCGGGGAGGGGGACACCCCCTCCCCGAAACCCTCCCCCGGCGTTGCGCTTCGCGCAACGCATCTTCGGCGCAACGCATCTTCGACGACACTGCTCGGGACAAAGTGCCTGCCTGCATCTGACACCCATCGCACGCCACTGCTATTCAGGCTGTCTATTCGGGGTGTCTATTCAAGGTGTTATGTCAACCAACCAAGATGGAAGACTCTGGGAATTTTGTCATAGCCCTGGAAAGCCTGGAAACCTCGGGGAATTTTGAAATGGACCCTGGAATTTTTTGTCCGCGAACTTGTCGATGGTGTATGTTGACTGAAACTAAAAATTCTTTGTATTCTAGGAGAAGTTATCCTCTTTCTTTGAAATTCTACTCACAAAACCTCACAAGCATTGCCTCCGGCATGTCATTGATGAGATGACACTTATCTTTTCATGTCACCCACCCCACCTTGGCTTTTTCAGTGGGTTGCAAAATTGTGGTTTCATTGTTTTTTTTTATTGATTTTTGGGGATAAATGGATGGTATGCCAAAATGTGGTTCATTTCTGTTGATTTTTGTGCTGCATTTATTTTACTTAATTTTTGTGCGGCAGGTAATTGCATTAAATTTTCCGAAGTTTCAGGGGTTCAAGCAAAATCATTGTTATTTCTGGTTTAACCTGTGCATTGGTTGAGTCGGTGCCCTTATGGTTGAAGCAAGGCTGATTTAGATGTTGGCGTGCCAAAGTCTTGTCAGTGGTTGTTTTTCGCTCTTGTAAAAGGAACACTTATCTGTTTTCGAGAGTGAATCCACTTGAAAAAAGTGCCAAGACTGTTGTAGAGTCAACCTCACAGAATTTTCACACGTTTGCGAAAACACCAAATTCCAGTCCCCAGTTCAAACACCTTGTTCAAAAAGTATGAAACAGGATCTAGATGTGCCAGGTTCTGTTCCGTCAATACTCTTGATTAGCTTTCCCCAACGACAAACTGCTCCTTCATGCGTATTCACCGTTGCATTTAAGGGAACCGTGTTGGTGTCAGCATTCAGCTTTGCAGGTGGAGTCCGTTGAATGAAACTGTTGAACTGCTCGTACAAACTGCTCTTCCCTGCTCTCAAGGATTACATGTTTGAATGAAACACTTATTCAATCCATTTAACATGGTTAAGTTGATTCTTCCTTTTTTAGATTGTCGTTATTTTTAGCTGTACAGTTTCACCATATTGCTTTGTTTTTCCTGCCAGTTTATATAAATATTGAACATTCTTTTTCAGAAAACCCGTTAAGGCTTCAACTTTGTTGCACCGTTTTGTTTTTTTTTTTTTTTTTTTTTTTTGTATTAAATTTATCATAATAAAATGTCATTCTATGGCGTGAAATATCATTCTCCGTACATGAAGTACAAGTGTGTTGCAACTTTGCAAACATATACACTCACTGCAAAAATTCTTTTTGTACACAGGAGTACATTTTGAACTACTCAGGTGCAGTGGCGTAACTACCTCCCCTGCAGCCCCTCGGAAATGGGGGCCCCGCAGCAGCAGAGGTGAAAAATTGACTCCGGAGAGCATTTTTACTCTCGTTACAGTTTTTTTTCTCCACACCAGATACGAATACTCTCCATACTCGACAGTTGGCCGATTATTATCACTCGAGAAATGTACTCGCTCTTGCTGACGCACTTGGTCCGGCACGGCGGGCCCCAAGTACAAACTCATTGAAATCTCTCGATTCTGCATTTTGTTGTCAACCTAGTTCGATCAACTGCATCGAACTGTTCTGTTTCTCATTTGTTACATTTTTGTCAAAGGGTCAAATGTCGAGTCAATTGACAATGTGATGCACTTCCTTTCAAAGTTTTTGGAGCAACCCACATCTTGGTGGTTAAAAAGAAAAATGGATGTTAGATTTTACAACTTTTTATATAAAAATAGCTTCCAAAAATTAACAATCGATATTAAATCATGTGAAACAGGCATTTTGGAAATCAAAACTAACATGACAAGACAACAAACAAACAACTTAATGAAATAGATTCGCAGTTCAAACCTTCTTGGTCAACCAAATTCGTGATGACGGGTGTGCTGGAAATTTGCTGAAACGGACATTGTTCCAATTTTTAGATTTTTTCTGAATCTGGTATTCCATCCAAACTTCGCTGATTCCAATGGTGCATTTTGTATTTTTGTGCAGCACAGTGCCTTGCAAAGTGATCTTCATTTTTGCGAATGATGGTGCCAGCAGCACAATGATTTTTGATGTTTTTTTTTTCTGCTCAGTTTGGCGACGATTTTTTGCATTTTATTTTTTGAGGTTTTCAAGATCACTAAATCATTATCGCTCATTGACTTTTGACATGGTCGACATATCTTTATGAAATTTCCAGAAAAAGTGTGCCATCGGTCATCGGAGCTGAGCATCGATTTTTGGCATCAACCACCCTGAATGGGCATCTTGCTGTGCTGTTTTTCAATCACCAGTTTTGAAAAGTGGCTTCATGTCATCCCCATTGCACTCCAGATGAGTGCATATTCAGATACATGGCTCTGAAACTCGCAGATGGCATTGAATGAGGAGTTTTGTTGCTGGTACTGTGGCAGGCACATATGCAGTTCTTTCCCATTTTTAACAGAAATTTCTCTGCTCTTGTAGATTTTTCCTGAAATCAAATTTTCAGGCACGACAGCCACAGCCCTTTGCAATCATGAGCATCTCAACAAAAGCTTTTGGGTTTGTCATGAGCATCTCCACAGAAGCTTTTGGGTTTGTCTGCATTCCGAGACATCAGCAAGCCTGAATTGTTGATCCTAGAAATAACAGGAAAACAAATTAACGTTTCCCTCTCTCCAGGAAATTCTTTTGTTTCGATCTTGCCTTCAGAGATTGCATGTTGTGACCTTTGGAATCCAATGTCGGAAACTGTACGTCGTGGTTTCCCAAACAATGGTGCATGTCATTTGTATTTTGGTTTGGACTCCTCTGCCTCCATTCCTCAATTCCTTTTAACCATTCAGGAGAGCAGAGCAGGAGTTTGCAGCCAAGTTCGGCTGTGCTTAAATATCTCCAAATATAGGAAGACATTTCAATTCTTGCACCAGCACCACAGCATGTCATCAAAACACTTGACGGCAATAACCGGCCAAAGCAGGAAAACGCCATATTTTAATCTCGTGTGACAGCCTGCCTGAAAAACACGAGCCGGCTAAGGCAGGAAAATGTCACATCATACCTGAACCAAAACACTTGAGCACTTCATAAACATTAATACATCATTCACACAAATCACATATCACAGGGTTCTTGATTGCAAACAACTAAACGATTGATTAGCAGGGTTATTCAAAATATGTTTTAAGTTTTCCGCAGGCCTCACAACTTGCTGTCATTGATGAGAGTGCTGATTAATTTTGGATTGCGATGCCATTTGATTGTTTGTCAGCTTCACTGCAAGTATGAGTAATTTGGGGAGCCACCCCAATATTTTTTGACAATTTTGGCTTTCTATTTCAGGCAATGCATCAGTTTTTTAAAAACACAACGGGTGAGGTGTAAAACCACTCACTGCACTGATATCTTCAAAAGTCAATAACAAAACAGCAAGATGGTGAACATCGCAGAAGTGCGAATTCACATTTTGACTAAAAATCATAAACTTCAATCGATTTTTTTGTTCACACAGTTTTCAGCATTTTATGGCCTCCATCCTGTGTTCCCCAGTATGTTCAAATTTTTCATATTTTATTTTGAAAATGAGAGGAGTGGCAGAATTTGCCAACTTTTGCCTCGAGTGACAAAAAAGCACCATTCAGGAAATTCTGGGACAATAGAGCGTGTCAAAAGTTTAGACTTGAGTATTAATTACCCCTTCAACTGAAATTTGGTTGTTGAAATGTGGTTGTCTCTTTGCACGGGGATGGAACATCATCTTTTTGACAGTGATTTGCACCTACGTTGCAATTTTGGTCCCAAATTGTGTGCAAATTTGAAGAAAATGGGTAAAAAAGAAAACAGCTTGCCAAACCCATGTTCCCTCCATGGACGTCATTTTGGGGGGTGTCAAATGTCCCGCCCCAACAAGAAATGCCCCCAGTGGCTCACTTGAACCCTTGGAATCTGCTTCTTTGGGTAAAAGAAATTTTTCTTCCCCCAGACCCCCCTCCAGGGGCTCTGCCCCTTGGAACCCCGTTGGGCCCCCGACCGCAGACCTCCTAACTGGGTCGATGCCAAACTCCTTCTCTGAATATTGCCTCCCGTACGCAAACCTTAAGTGATGTCACTGGTGCCCTCTCCACAAACCCCAGAAAACAAGATGCATTTCAGGTGGTTTTTGTGTATGACCATAGCCTTCGCAAGCAATGAAATAATCTAAAAAAAAAACATTTTTGAAACACCCTGCATTTTTCAGGCACAATATTCTAAATAAGTAAATATTCGCTATCTATGAACATGACAGCAGCAAAAAATTCAAATTTCCAAATATTGGGGATGCAAGAAGTTTTGCATTGCACTTTCTGCTGTGCAGAAAATGATTTGGCAAAGCACATCTCCACACGGATTTGTGCTGCTGGGTTGGTGGTCAGTGAAATCAGGACTCATAAAATGTAGCTCGGTCGAATGTCAAGCGTCTCATTTTTTCATCTGAATGATCAGGATTCAGGATTGTTGGTGACCAATCTAGACACTATTTTTGCACTTAAAATTCCAAGCCAAAATTCAGCCAAAATCTGTGTCGCATTGAGAAATTTTTTGCACATTTTCTGCCATCTTTGAGTCAAATTAATTTTCAATTATCTTCCAAGCATCACAGATATCGGTTGTTCACCAAGCCCCTGGTGATTGCATCCCTCAGAAACAAATTTTTGGGGTGATACGAGTTACAAATTCATGAACTTTTCAGAATTGAAGGCAAAAAAATCGGTGCACAATGTTCAATTAATTATGCCAAAAGAGAGCATTTTCAAAACCTACTAAAGCATTACCTCATCCCAACTTGTCCGACTTTGGCCTGCAAATCGGCCAAGAAAGTCTCATAACCAAAGTGTTAAACGCAGGATTGTTCTTCGTTGGAGTCTGCTTCTGGAATGCTGTCGACGTCGGTCCAGAACCTCAACCTACCCCTCAGCTCCTCCATCGATCGAGACTGGGACTTGTTGATCCTTCTGAACTTCAACATCTGACTGTGGTTGCTGAAGGCACTTCTAGTAAATAGGCGCTTGTGATCAACATATGGCGAATGGACTATCACGGTACCATCGGAATCTAGTTCACTGTCTTCTGGAATTGGTGGTGGGGGGCTCATTGGGGCTTGTTTGAGTTCTGGTTCCAGGAAAAGAGGTGAGTCTGTTCTTGGTTGGTCCTCGTGGAAAGGTACACTTTGGTGACTCTTTATGCGATTCAAACTCATGACTCTGTGCTTCCGATACTGCTTCGATGTGTCTGTCTTTTCGTCAATGCTGAGTGACTTGTGGTCTGCAAAAGCCTTTCGCCTCTGAAAACAGTTTTTGGAAATGTGCGTTTTAACAGGGGGGTTTCCCTGGGAAGTGCCCTTGGGCCCAGTTGGTGGTGTGTTGTCATCAGAAGAAGGCGACATTTTGTCATCTTGCTTTGTCGACACTTCATTCTTTTGCTTCAACTTGGAATTATCACCCAAGTGGATGGAATCTATCAATCGGCCAATAGGCATGTCATCATCCTCAAAAGACAAGCTTCTAAACCCACCTCCTCCCCCACTCTCAATAACATCGGAAACACTCCGAACCACTTTGACGTCCGTGGAATTCTTTCCCGACTCCTCAGAGTTGAAGCTGTCAAACGATTCTTCCAGCACAACAGCACTGTCGTTGTCATTGACATCATCGATTATCTGAGCAACATTGGTCATGATGTCTTTCATAGTTGAACTTGTGTGGTGTTGGTGGCATCCATTGACTATAGTACCGTTGATCCCAGTACCTTTGGACCTCTCATCAAGGAGCTTCTGAATAACTCCCTGTTGGTAACTGATCACCTTCTCCTGAGCGTGAAGCACCCTTCCGATCTCCTGTTGCTTTCTTTGCAGCTGCGATTCCAGCTGCATAAGTTGGGTTGCCATGTACTTGATGTCGTCATCTCGTCTTTTACGAAGTTGCATGAGTTCTTTATTCTGAAACAAAAACACCCAGTGGCCAGCTATTAACACCAGGACGTAACGACTTAAAAGAGGGTGAGCCATGCTGAACTCTGCACCGCTCAAGTGTTTCCCAACCAAGATCATTGAAGAGGGTAGTTACACTCGCATTAAAGGAAATATTGCCCGAGACAAATCTTGCAGATCTCCTCTGCACAGCCTCAAGTGCATCTGTGTGGCAACACTGAATTGGAGCCCAGAAAGTGGTGGAATATTCCAATATGGACCTAACAGTTGAGAAGTACAGAATGGATTTACACGCTTATAGATGCATAACCATAATTCCTATGAGGAACTTCAATTGATTAAGCCCTCTTCACCAAATTATGGATATGGGTGCCCAACGACCCCTACTGAAATGGCGGACAGGACTGAAATAGCGGATTCCTTTGTGTCTCGGAATAACCGATTGCCTTGTTGGAGACTTCAAACTTTCTTTTCAATGTCTCTTTGCCACCATGGAAGCGTTGGTACTTCAAAAAGATTTGGATATTGGGTGATTCTATACCGCATAAAACAACATTTCTTATTTCATGAAACTTCATTCGCCATTCGAAAAATTCTTTGTTATTCACGCATTGTTGTTGGTGTCTGAAGCGTTGCATTGTTGTGTTTTAATTGCTTCAGGCAGGCGATTTTTATTGCCTGTTGTCTTTTATTGCTTCTGGGCGCTTTATAGCCTTTGGCTATCTGCCGCCGTCTTTTCTTGTGCTATTTTTCTTTGCATCATTCAGGCCAATGTTTTGACCTTGAGTGCGACAGTCACATTGCACTGATAAGTAATTTACTGTCGGTGTCGCTTAAAAATATCCATGAAAATCCATCACAATTCGTTGATTGCTGACCTGAGTTCGAATTCGTTGTTTGCACTTCGCGATCATTTGGGCCTGTTGTTCGATCTGCTTCAGCGCATTCTCTTTTTGCATCGGGCCCTTGCCGATGACCCCGGCTTCGGTTGATTTGTCCTTGCTCTTCAGCAAGTTGTCAGTCCCTTCAGGCTGTTGCTGATGGTTCTGCTGCAATTCGACAAATTTGCAATACTCCTCTAGTCGCTGCTGCATCTGCAATTTAGTCAAAACAAAAACAAATTAAAAGGACGTGGTACGTGGTCCGGAGGAATGGTGTACTTCGCACTCCCACTCGCACTGGCAGCTGTTGGATCACATTTGGAGGAGAGTGGACCATCAAAAAAGACATGGTCCATTTTTTTAAGATTAGGTGTCTCTTTTATGCAAATCTCTATCTAAATCTGAATTTTCCCACCACGGAAACTTTGATCATGATGTTGATCACAGTTTTCCCCACGATCATTGTCTGTGCCCTTCCTGAACCGATCTCACTCTTCGGCAACCCCCGCGGCGCGGGGGTGGTTGGGGGCACCGTTGCGGCAGAGGTGAAAGATCGACTCGGGAGTCGGGATAGCTTTTTTTTCTCTCCGAACCAGACAGTGTTGGCCTATTATCGTCTGGTGAGCGATGTTCTCAAGTCTCACGCAGGCTGACGAATTTTTTTACCATCTTGGTCCGGCTTGGAGGGCCCCCGACGAGCATCGGAGGTTTGCGTATTCTTTCTCCTGTTGTCAACCTAAACCTTTATTCTGTTGTAACCTGCTGCGTGATGTCCGCCTTTTTGTCCAACAAAACTGGAATTGGATACTCCAAAGAATGCTTCCACTCATTGTTAAGTTTGACTAACTGCAAGACTATTCTGATTCACATTGTTGGTTTTGTCGAAAGAGCCAAAAGTCCAGACAGCCGGTGCAAACAGGGCAAGAATTTTTTTGATTTGTTGACCGACAACCTTCGGTCACGCAGATTACGCTTACTTCACCTGGAAAATATGAGAAGACTCGGTTGTACCCGATAAACAGCGCCATTAAAAGAGTTCGCATGGCCTCCGCAAAAGGTGCCACTCCTTGGGGCCCTGCAGGCTGCAAATGAGCTCGAGGCGGGTTCCCAGTTTTATGCAGTTGATGACACGCTCGCCCGCCCGGAGTTGTATTTTATTCCTGAACGAATACGCAAGAAACATCGAACTCGTCCATTAACCGAATTTCGCCTGATTCTCGAACATCCAGACTTTGACAACTGGTTCATTTTTTCATCCGGCCGGAATGTTTTTTTCGTTCAAATGCAGAAAAATAATTCGCACTTTTCAATTTTCAGAGAAAAGTGTCTTGATGATTACAGAACCGATGTTCATCACGTTGGCAGACCTGGCATTGCGGGCATACCGAATCAATGTCACACTGAACGAACTGCGAATTCCGAAACTTTGAAGACAACCTTTCTGCTTTTACCATAAATCCTGTGTTGAGATCGAGGGCAGAAGATATTTCTGAGGTGTCACTGAACATTTGAACTTCTCTTCAGACTTTTTCCATGCCACTGCCGTGGAAACGAAAAAACTCGGAAGCGATCATCGCATGACACACCTGGCTTAGCTGCGCTGTGGTCCTGCAGCCAGTCACACGCCAACAACTGATACCGTTTGTTGGTTTGGTTTGTTCAAACAACGGGTAAAGTAACGAACGCTGACAAAAATAAACAAACAGTAAATCTTTTTTTTTTTTGGTTTGGCTTACTTTGCACTGTGCATGTGTACACAAGTTGATCCACTTTTTAATGTGTTCCGAAATGACTTCACATGGATTTTACTGGAAATTCAAGGCTTCCAGATCTGTCCGTTTCCAACTGTTGGGGCCTCCGTACTCTAGATGGTTTAATATAGCAGATGAGTGCGGTGCGAGTGTAAGTGCAGCGTGGACAGAACAAAGGATTCACAGCCATTGATTTGCAAACTCGGTTTCTCCTCCGCCTCAGCCTCCTCATCCGCCTCAGCATGGTCCGGCAAATCGGATGAGGCGGCTGAGGCGGAGAAATTGTTTTTTGGAACACGGAACATCTTGACGCTTTTCCGGGGACCAATTTACTCTCTGCTGAAGGTCTGGGCCACGACTGATAAGCCCACGAATACACTCCATTTCGAAATGCACTCTTCGGAATAAAGAGGACCATCATTGGGCCAATTGAATCGATGAGTTGCCGAAATGTGCGACACGAAAGTGCACTTTGTGTTTTCTTTCGGTTGAAAAACAATAGAGTTCTTTTTCATGGTCAAAACTGTCCAGAAAGGTGTGCAAGCCATTGCTCACAAACCATGCATCATGAGTCATCGTGGCAAGAAGGGTTCAAAAATTACCAAGCGTCGTCACAACAGAAGTACCCTCCTCTGATTCCAATAAGGAAAACAACTTCAGCTCGGTGATCCACTGACTTAACCCATTAAGGAATAATCCAACGGGGTGTTTTATAGGGAATAGCCTTCAGGTCACATTGTTCCAAGAAGACAAAAGCTAGAATGCTTAAATTTCCATGAAGGATCAAGGTGCTCTTTTGAACCTCATTGATTCATTTGTTGCAAAAATTGGGCTAAGACAAAAGATCAACGTTCAGTCCAAATTCAGCAAAACAGTTTTTCTGCACAAATTTTTCGGTAGAATTCAACAAAACTCGTCGATTATTTTTTTTTTTTTTTTTGCAAAAGACATGTCCATGCCTTCACCAGCTTGCCGTAATTTTTTCACGCCCGGCCTGGCAATTTCATCGTTCGGCAGGATTTTCATCAAAGAATATCTAATCAAGACGTGCAGTCAAGTACCTACTCTCGGCGAGGCTTTGCTCTGTCGGTTCCAAGAACAAACATCTTTTCAGCCAGAACTCGACAGAAACTTAAGTAAGTCCAATCGAGATAAGTTCTCTCACGGGCTTATATCCACACAACACACACTAATGGTGCCGCTGGGTCTTTTTTGGGTGGGGTAGGGGGTGGCGTTTTCGGTGGGTGGGGATCCGGTTTGGGAGGTGGGAGGCGGTGGGTGAGGGGGTGCAATGCTCTTTGGACGGTGAATGCGGCTCATGGTCGTGGATGGCGGTATGAAAAGGTGTTCGGGCGGGTAGGGTTACGCTTGAGGTGCAAAAGAAGTGGGTGGGGGTAAGATCGCCACATCTTGCGACCTCGTCTACGTCGATGAGGCTCGATATCCCTTTTTGTGCAGGGTCTTACCGCTTACGTCTGTCGCATGGGAGGGGCGCAAGTACCCCCGAAATTTCAGTATCGTTATGCAGGGAAATGGGAGTGACGGGCACCAATCAAAGCTTACCTTCGCCACTGGGTGCTTGGTCGGGTTTTCTGGGACAGGGAGCAAGCTTTGCGGTCGGTTGTCAACGTGTGTGGGCCAATTGCAATGGCTGAATCCGGTAAAGGGATTAGACGTGGAGTGAATGGAGCGTTAGCTCGTGAACGTTGAAGAACGTTCTGGCTGATGGCGTGGTCGACCATAAGGGATGGTCACTGACGACAGGGTGTGTGAAAAGGGTTGAACGGGATATGAAGTGTAACC